>JAQIXI010001845.1:0-12035 GCA_034700165.1 Galumnidae sp. Gr-Ori-00277 | reverse complement strand
ATAATCATGAGCTCTCAATTAATTTTCTTTAGATAAAATAATGGAATATTTATTTCCAAATAATTTGGCTTTCAAGAATAATAAATTAAATGCCTAATATTTATTTGCAATATAAACTGTAAATAGTTTAAAATTTTAATATAATTTAATAAAAATTCTAAAAACTATCAAAAAAGGTTTCAGGAAAAAATTTTATGAAAAAGTTTATCTAATTTTGATAGGTGTTAAATTCTTATATACATTTTTTATTTTTAATAATTTATATTATTTGAAAATAAATAAAACTTAAATTAATAACAAAATTTGTTCTTACTAGTAAAATTATGACCAATATTTGTTGAAATTTTCAATAATCTTAGGATAAATTCAAAATTTTTTACGTTACAAATTATAATGTAATTTATAATTAATATATATATATTTAATAATAAAACTTAACTGAACAATTAATTAAACTATGTTGTTATTAATAATAAAAAATGCTCTAAAAATTAATTGAATATATTATAAACTGTAAATAAGATTTATATTTTGATATAATTTAATGAAAAATCCCAAAATTTAAAAGTGACAACAAGAAATGACTTTCATTGCCACAGTTTTAATAATTCTATACAAAAACAATATTAAAACTGAAAGAATCCAATTTTAAGTTCTTTGTTCTTGTTAAAACAAATATTTCTCCATAAAATTTTAAATTAACTAAATGTTAAAATAAGATATAATTTTGTGAAAAATTACAAACATTTTTTAAATTTAAGTGAAACTTTATAATATTTATGAGATTTAACAACATTTTCCTAGTTAAAATTCTTCTTAAATTAGAGAATAATAAAAAAATTTTAAATATTAAAGGAAATTATAAATAAAACTATTTAGTGATTAATTCTTTCTATAATTTTTATACAAACTGTAATATAGATTCTAAATATTGTTTAATTTAATCCATTTTCCTTTATTATTCAATTGGAACACAATTATGTTATGATAATTTATACAAAAAAATGGTTTGAGAGAAAAGCCATTTTCACTACATCTACGAACAATAATCAATATATTTATGCAAAAATGTTTAAAATTAGATTTTATTGAAAGAAATTAAAAGAGATATTTTGATTAGGAATTCTGATAGGAAATAGTTTTCGGACGAGTTTGCTATCCGTCGACTATTATTCTTTCGTCACATATTATTCATTTATGTATTCTTATATGTCTTTTTAAATGATCTCTTCTGGAATATGTTTTTCAACATATAATATATTTAATTAGAGTTGTGGTTTCCTGTAAACCTTTGTTTCAACAAATTTATTGTATTCATAATCTTATCGTTGGTTTGCTTTCAATATCTATCATATTTATAGCTCAAAAGTGTTATAAATATTTTTTTACTTAAAAAGTAAGTTTTTGCCATTTTTTACAATTCTATATAAAAACAACATTAAAACTGAAAGCATCCAAATAATAGTAATTAAAAACATATATTTGAACTAGAACATTCATTAATAAAATGTACGCAGTTAAATAATATTGATTAGACTGAACTTAGAATTAACATTAATTGAACATAAAGTGAAGTATTGAATAGTAGCAAGTGCAATATTTATATCATTTAGACAGGATGTAATTCTAAGCATTAGACAATATTTCTTAAAAAGAATGTGTAAATTAAAACAAAAACAATATATATAACTTGATATATAGAAAGAGCAAAGAACAAGATATATAGTTAGACAACTTCAAACATTAACAAAACCGTATGCCTAAAAAACTCTTATTTTTCATAAATTTATAAATTTTGTGAATTTTTTTCAAAATCAATTAAAATTTTTAAAAGGAAAAAATATTTATTGGTTTTAGTTTTGTTATAAAGATTAAACTTTTTAAATGTGTTTAAATCTATTTCTGTTGTAAATGATTTGTATTGCAATTCAGTGAGTAATTTATTAATTTATATAACGATTGTATAAAAGTAACTAAGGGTAGATTGTCTTTAAATATTTAGGTGTGCACATATCGACTAAAGTGCAAATCAGTTCATTAATAAATGTTTTATTCCTTTATCTACTTTTTTTTATTGTATTCAAAGTCTTATCAAAAACGATTTCAAAAAAGTGTTTTTTATGACTCGAAATTGCAATAAATATTTTTTCACTCAAAACGTTTAGTATTTCAGACAATAGTTGCGTTAAAATCAGACAATATTCACATTTATGCCAAAAATGTCAGGATATGATCGAAACAGATTTGTTGGCGTATCTGAAGAAGTCTTACAGGAATTGATTTGTGGTATTTGTCTTCAAGTGTTTAACAAACCAACGGTTACCGAATGTTGTGGACAAACATATTGTTACGAATGTATTAATCAATGGGTGTCTCAAAACAATAACTGTCCCTTTGATCGCAAACATCTCACTCAGGATCAGTTGAAAAACTCGCCAAAAATGGTAATCAATATGCTTGGTAATTTGAAAATTAAGTGCGATTACGAGAACCAGGGATGTGATAGTGTTGTCAAAGTTGATGACATCGAAAGGCATATGAATTTTGAGTGTCTTTTCAGACAAATGATTAAATGTGAAAAATGTGGTCTAACCAAGATAAACCATTCAGATAAAGAATGCAATGAAGAATTGTACAAAATATTAAACGCAATTAAAGACGAGTATGATCAATCTCCAAGATCAATAGAATTGGCCAAAAAACATATCAAAGACTATATCGTGGAAGAAGAATTCAAAATTAGTAAAGAGTTGTCCAATATTTTCATTAATAAATGCAAATATGCTGTTCTCACCAATAATAATTACAATGATATATCAAAATCACTTTATTTTTCCCTTAAAAATAGTAGTCCAGGCATTTGGCACGTCATCGCCTATTCTGAAGAAAACGGCTCATCATTTGTTTGTTTTAACAAATATTTCAAAATTCGGTTCAATTCTCTGATTATTGTAATATTTGAAACTAATTAAAATAATTATTAAACATTATATTAGAAATGAAAAGAATTTTATTCGTTTATAAATAGATGTTTTGAAATATAATTTTTCATTCCAATTAAGACAATTTTACAGTTTTTAACATATTATTAATATTTTAATTATAAATAAAATGCTATAAATATTTAGCATAATTTTAAAATAATTTTATTTAATTTCTTAACAACATTTGCATAAAATCATATGATTATACCTAATATATTAGTATCTTATATAAAGGATATTAATTTTGAAAATTAATTAATAAATATTTATATTGATCAGGGCTGAACCAATTAATAATTTGGATATTTTAAAAAAGTTTTGAATTTTATTCATTTGGAAAAACAAATTGAAAATATTAGAGACAATTAATTGATAAAATTAACTTATTTAAATATTTGAAAAACTGTAATTTAAACATTGAAATAAAGTTAAATTTGTGACCTTTAAAATTAATAATAAATAAACAATATACATAATACAGAGTTTTAAACGGACTTATTTTTCACACTTTATATAACTTATTCCAATTAAGTTGTGACGGACCTAATTAACTTATTAAACTAATTTAAATATTTGAAAAACTGTAATTTAAGCATTGAAATTAAATTAATTATGTAACCTTTAAAAATTGATAATAAATTGACAAAATAGAGAAAGGAATTGATTTTATATAAAAATTTAGCCAAGGTTCTTATCCCTACACATATTCTTATTATCAAAGTCATATACTATATTAGATTAATTTAGAAATATAATGTTTTAAATTAAACTTGGTTAATTTGAAGAATTATTTTCATAATTTAATTACAGTTTATCATTTTTTTAACAAATATCTTTTATGAATGAAAATAAGAAAATTTAACAGCAAATATCCCAAGTTTAAATATTAAAACAACTTAACTTAAACGAAAATATATGTTTAATTACAATTTTAAAATAAATTTAACTTTGTTAGTTTAAAATAACATATTAATCGATTATTAATATTATTAATAAATTGAATTATCAAGGCAAATTTAATTAATCAAAAAAACAGTACATTATGATAATGAAGTTTAATCATGATTTCAACCATACTCAATTATTTATTAAATAATTTATTTTTTATCTAAATTTATAGTTTAAATGAATTCATTTAATTTTGATGAAATTTCATTAGATAATTGAATTAATTATATTGGAAGATAAAATGACGAATTTTTAAATTAGTTAATAAAGTTTTAATTCATTTCGAAATTCTTTATATATAAAGAAATGAAATAATTTACTTAGTACAAAAAAAGTGTTTTTATCTAAATTTTTAAAGAATGTTTCAATTTCAGTATTTTTTGCATATTTTTAAGTTAAATATTTATTGAACAACTATTTTCAATAATAATTGCATATAAAATTCTATAAATTAATGAAGAACATAGTTTACTTACTCTTTTAACAAGATATAAAAGCTTGATCATTCATTTGTAAGAACTGTAATTCAAACTATAAATAATTTTAGAATATATCCCATAACTTTAAATTATTTTTTTTGGATTATCAAATTACAAAGATATTTTATATTAAAATTTTAGCTTTTTAAAATAGTTTTATTTTAATTATTTCTTTGTATTAATTTTAATAAAAATAATTAATAAAAATTAATAATTATAAATTTTTTGAATATAAATAATTAACACAAATGAATGTTTTTTTTTATTAGAAAATCATTTTTAAAAATATGAATAAAAATTTAATAATTTCTTTAATAATTTATTTGTCTTACTTGATATTATAAAATATTTTTTGATTATAGTAAAATAGTAAAACTAAAAACAATAATTTTAAACTTGAAATAAAATTAAATATAATATTTGATAACATTTATAAACTGTAATTTTATCAATATTTTTCATATTATTTATAATTGCAATATATTTATGGTAAATTTGGTGACTTTCGAATGTTGAAAGATTTTTTTTCACTACATTTACATTGTAAAGGTAGTATATAGAATCGTCTTTCCCCCACGGATTTACAGTCTTTAAACTATATTTTTAAAAAATAAATCTCATTAATATCATTCAAATTAACCAGTACCTTTAAAATAATTTATATGTACAAAACTGTAAATTAAAGGAAAATATTGTTTATTAACTTTATTATCAAAATAAAAAAATTGTTTAATTATTTAAAGGAATTATAAGATAAACAAATTAATACTTTTATTATTTAAACTTATATTGATTTTATAATATTGTGATGATTGGGGCCCCGTCGGCTCCTCTCAACACGTCCGGAGCGGCGCTGATTCGGTGGTCGGTCCGGACCGGCTCTTTGGGTAGCGGGCCATTGGGCGGTAGAGGGCGTCAAACCGTCATCACATGCTTTGCCCTCCATTCGGCTCCCGAGCGGAAGAGCCGAATGGAGGCGACTGTACACACAATTACTTACTTTTGTTTGAAAATAAAACTTTTATTAAAAGAAGTTAACGAAAGGAATACAAATAATAGACTGTCTTTAACATATAAAAGCGTTGACTTTTATAGTCAACGCTAAACGGAATCAATGACGTTATCTTAGAGGACTTTGAGTCTTTTATCGTGTCGGGTATTTATTCGGGTAAGTATCGGGTATTTGTTCGGGTAAGTATCGGGTATTTGTTCGGGTAAGTATCGGGTATTTGTTCGGGTAAGTATCGGGTATTTGTTCGGGTGAGTATCGGGTATTTGTTCGGGTAAGTATCGGGTATTTGTTCGGGTGATATTATACCCGTAATATAGAGCAGGGATGGTCACAAGTCACGACTCAAAGGGGTGGGGAATGTATTTCACAATATAAGGTTTACCATGAACATTTTTTTGCATATTTTAAGCAAGATTATTTTTTCCAATTCTATTATTCTGATATATTTTTGATTCTATTAATCAAACAATTGTTTTCTTATTTCATTGGTTTATTGATAGTACATTGACCCAGTTCCTATTTTATACGATTCTTTACTGTGTATTTATCAAGTTATTCCTTATTACCATGTTTATAACCATTCATAATAATTTTGAGTATCAAAATTTTACTGAACTCTATTTGAATTTATTTTATTATAATTTTTAGAAGTTCTGGTATTTAATTAAATTTCATTAAATTATTTAAAGGTATAGATTAGAACTCAATGTAAAAGAGGTGCAGTTCTTCCCTCATATCAATACATTGACGGCATATTATGCCGTTTATATAGTGTCAGAGATAAGTAGGTTTTTTTTTCATTACTAATTTTATAGATAAGTAATATGTTTTTATTTACTTATTTTTCGATTTTATCATTAGTTTTTGTCAATGAAATTTTATAAATTATTATTTATAAATTCATTTTCTTATTCAAAATTTTAAGTTATTTTATTTTTGAGTAAAATTTATTTAATTAAATAATTATTTTTAATTCTATTTAATTCAACTTATAAAGCTATATAAGAAAACTGAAGACATAGTTTTTACCTTGTTTTAAATTTTATTATCATTATTTTTATATTTCTCATGATGACATAATTATATTTTCCAAGATGACTTGAGAATAGGGTTTCTGATCTCATCAGTAATAATAGGATTTTGGTTAATATTTTTGTACATTTTGTTGGCCAAATAATTTTTATTGTACATTGAATTCAACACATTATCTCCCAAAAGATATAACATATCTCTATTCAAGTTAATTTCTAAAACTATTTATTTTTAAACTATTTTTTTTTGATTTGAAGTCGGGTTTAAAGTCGACTCTTCTATTATTCATTTTATTGTAATTTTTCGTTAATAAATTATTTGTCAGGACCTAGCTAGGAAAATATGGCCATGGTCATTATTTTTTTACAGTTTTAATCATGTTATAACTTTGAAAATATAAAACTTTTAATATTTGACTTTTTTTTAGAGACTGTATGATTATGTGAATGGTTATTAAAGTATAAGGTTTCAAATCAGCTTGGTAATAGTTTTTAAGAATTGTTAGAATGACATTATTTTCAATATTAGTTTAAAACCAGAATTTTCTTATATTTAATATTAAATGTTTTTTTTGTTGACCTTTGGACGGCTAATGCCTGTAAATATAAAATTTATTTGCAATAAAACTTTATTGGAATTTATTTTAATGAATTATCTCGAAATAGAGATACTGATAATCTCTAATTTTGTTTATTTTAAGCTGTTTTTCTCTCTTTATTTAAAATTTATAATTATTTTGAGATTAGTTTTATACCATTTTTCCCACTTTTTATTAGCTATTGTTAATAGGGTTGTATTGTGTTAATAAATTATAGACCATTTAATAAAACCTTTTTGATAAAATTAAATTTAGCATAATTTACTTGTTTTTTGATGTTCAATGTTTACCGGAATAAACGAAAATTAGCACCCTTGGTAACTGTGTATCTAGATAAAATTTAACTATTAATTTTATAAAATAGGGACTTACTTTTTGGGTTTTGTTTTCTGAAATTTTTCAAATATCTGTCAGAGGTCTTCTATCATTGACTTCTAGTAATCAAAATAAACTCTAATATTTCAATTTAATGTTTATTTATATTTTTATCAGAGATGGCAAAAGGGGGGTATTCTGCTTCCAATCATTTCAATATTTTTATCAGAGATGGCAAAAGGGGGTATTCAGCTTCCAATCATTTCAATATTATAATATTACAATAATTATAATATTGTAATATTATTTTATAATATTATACATAAAAATCAATATTCTTATAATTTTAATGAATTTCAATTAACTTTCATTATAGATTCTTGGAATAATAATTGCAAATCTTTAAAAATATTTCATAAATTTCGAATTCAAGAAAAATATCAAGAACATTTTAAAAACCATAATTCTTAAGAATATTTATAATTTTAAAATTAAATAATTTTTTTATAACTCAATGATTTAAATCAATATTACAATTGAATATTACTTTTAAAATCTATGAAAGTCAACATCAGGTTCGAATAAATGTGCGCACAGAGTAAAGATTCCATCATATTCTCCTTTTATACCACTAACTATGTCTATGTCCACTAGTCATGATCTATGATGTTTAACTTTATAATGGTTTGCAGTGCGATAACCATTATTCCATTTCAACTCCTGATTATTATGATTTTATTCAGGGGAAATTTTACCCAATTTTTGAAAGAATTAAATAAGAAATTTGTTGATTACTATCAACTAAATTACAATTTCATCGAGAAATATTAATAATTAACAAAAAACATATTATATTATTATCTTTGCTTCATTCAGAATAATAATTGGCTTAATTATGATTTTCAGGTTTGAAACGTAAGAAATATATATTTTAATAAAATTATAATAGGGTTATCAATTGATCTGGTCACTCGCGTTTTTATATGAATAACAATTTATTTAATTTTAAAAATTTATTGTGAATTAAGGGATAATATTTTGTGTTTCTTATATTATGACCTTGTTAAGAAAAGTGGGTTAAACTACAATTTTGAATATGGAAACAAAAGAAAATTCTTTCAACTAGGAAACTTTTTATTGAAGGTCACAATAGATTTTGTTAAACCAATAGCAGAGATATTTGTGATTATAATTTCATTTATCATTACTAGTACTTTGATATCAATGATATCATATCATTCTATTATTCTAATTATTCATTTATTTTTGAATTTTCCTGGTTTATCTTATACATTCCTTAAATATATTATATGTCAAATATATTCTTTAATTTATTTTTTCAATTTATTGTGTTTTATCTTTGAACACATTTTTAATTAAATCAGTGATAAAATATGAATTTGTGTCCAACAGAACAAGAAAGATTTTTTCCGCTATGATTTAAGGGATTTAATAGAAGAACACAATTATTGGTCTAAAATTATATCGGATTTTAATGAACAGTTAAAATAACTCATATATTTTATATAATAGTTTTGTTTAAAAATTATTAAGGACTATGAATTATGAGCAAGATTATTTGAGTATAAAATAAACTCACAAACATAAAAAATGATTTATTTGAGTTTTAAAACGTAGAGAGACAAAACGTTGGAAAAAATATAAGCTCTTTTAGAAAAATTAATAAAAAGTGTCTCCTAGACAATTTTATTTACAAGTTCTTTTCTTTTATAATTTTTCCTATTTTTTATGCTACAATATTTATAATAATTAAATGAAATTGAGTATTAAAAGTAATAGTTTAAGACTGTAATCAAAACATATTTTATAGTTTAAGTTAATTAGTTTAAGTAAATTAAGGTAATTGGACTAATTCCAGACACCACTTGATTTGACTACAATTTTCAAAATATAAGTTCTTATTAAATGTCACAAAAACATAAGATTTAAAATCTAATTCAATGAATACCTGTTTTGTTTTTCCTTTAATTAATTGTTAAAATGTATTAATAACACCAAAATTAATAAAAAGATATTTTAAAATACAATTTTTCATCATAATTAAGACAATTTTACAGTTTTTAACATATTATTGATATTTTAATTATAAATAAATTGATATAAATATTTAATTATAATTTTAAAATTATATTTATTTACTTTCTTATTTACATTTTTATAAAATCATATGATCATACCTATTATATCAGTATCTTATATGAAAGTTATTAATTTTGTAAATTAATTAATAAATATTTAAATTTATCAGTAATAATTTGGATTATTATAAAATTTTGAAATATATTTATTTGAAAAATGAATAAAAAATATTAGAGATAATTAATTGATAAAATTAATTAATTAAATTCATTTAAATAAAAACTGTAATTTAAGCATTGAAATAAAGTTATATAAGTAACCTTTAAAATTATTTATAAGTTGATATAGATGCAAAACAAATTTATTTTATATAAAAATTAGTTGGGGTTTGTTAAAAGTATCGTTTATTTTGCGGAAAAATCACAACGTAATGGGGCATGCATGAACTTTAGTTCAAGAGTTAAAATATTTAACTTAATAATTCAATTACATAACTCAAAAGTTGAAATTTATAAAAAATATAATTATGATTAATTTAAATAAATTTATATAGAAATCTTACAATATTTGTTTTGCAATATTTATATAAACTTTTATATTTGAAAATAAAGCACTATTTCTCTCAGAAAAAAAATACTTCCCATATTTTATGAATAACTTTATAGGATAAATAAGCATAAATGTTATATACATGTTGTATTTTACATTTCATTAGCTGTAAATATTACTTAAATTATAAAATGAATTTGGTAATTTATTTAAAAATATTATTTAGAGAATATACCTCAATATATTTTTGAACTTGAGAAAGTAAAAAAGATTCATATCTACAAAAGTTCCAACTCTATTTTGAATGATAACTAAATTAATAATAGTTAAAATTAATATGAATTATATTATGAAACTTATTTACAGTTTATAACTATATAGATTCTATATTATAAAAAATTAAAATTTTATTTAATCGATTCTAAAATAAATTCAATCAAACAATGGAAATTAAACTAAATTAATCAAAATTATAATCATCTTTTAAATGTTTTATATTAAATTAAAATTAAATGATTTATCTAAACATTATAAACTGTAAATAAGTTACATAGTTTAATCCAATTTAAGGACAATTTATTTAATTACTTTTATGGATAAATTTCATGTATATTTTTAAATCTCAACAAGTTTTTTTTAATTGTTTTTAAATTTAGATTTCATAACAATTTGAGAATTGCATTGTAAAATAATTGAACTTGTTAAAAAATTTAAAAAAACATAACTAATTTTCCCAAGTGAAATTTTGATAATTTTTTTATTTAATTGCAACAAATTTGGAAATTTCATTACAGTTTCTTATAAATTTGAAAAAATATTGATAACAAAATTATCATTTAAGTTTAAAACGATATTCGTTAATTTATTATTTCTTATTTATTTTGAAATATTTGATTAAATATTTAGAATATTTAAATCAACCTATTTTTAAGGAAATTTGAAAATTTATTAACTCTCAATTAATTTTCTTTAGATAAAATAAATTGAATATTCATTTGAAGAATAATAATAAACTAAACGGCTATTATTTAATTCCAATATAAACTTAAATTTTTTCAAAAATGATTTAAAGATAATTATTTTTTATTTAAAATAGTTTAATGATTCTAAAATAGTTCTAAAAACTTCATGAAAATTTTCAAAATAAATAAATAGAAATAAAAAATTACATTTAAAATTAATTTAATTATAACCAGATGAATGTTTCAATGAATGAAATAAATTTAAAAACAATTTCGTTAGCATTGGTTTTGACTGCAAAAGAAAAAAAGTTTAATGGTTATAATTTTACCACTGAAACACAAATTAGCAAGGTAAAATTTACACTTAAATCAAATTTAAGAATAAAATTGAGAGTAGCTTTTTCGAAGTCAATAATTTTACATGAACAAGTTCTATTCAATACTAAAGAACTTGATAATTTAAAAAATCTGAATTTCTATATTAAGAAATATATTTCAATCCTGGAATGTTCCAAGAATATTATAAAAACCAGATTAAATTTTAAAACCTTTGAACTCATCAGACAAAATATTTTTCATATGAATATTACACAGTTTCAAAGTTTTAAAATATACAAGTACATTTATAATGTCAATAATAAATGTATAATTAAGATAAGTTTAATTAAAATATATTTTCTTATTTCTGTCATTAAAATTGTTTCCACAAAACACGTTTAAAACTGTGGAAAATGTATAATTTTCAGGTGTATAATTCATTATTAAAAAAACTCTATTCTTTATAGTTATTCTGGATTATTTTATTTTATAAGATTATAAGAAATATGAATGAGCAAGGTTATTAATGTATTTGAAGAAACTAGTGACTCAACGGAAGCCTTTCTATCATTAACTCATTTTTAATTGTAATTTTTCGTTAAAAAGTCAATTGGTTAATATAATGAGCTAGATTATTTCTGTATAATTTGTGCTAAATATACAGTGAGACCCTAAACCCCCTGCAATGGATTTTCAGCTATAAAACCTCTCTCATAAGTAAGATCACATTCATTTTTG
>JAQIXI010001844.1:0-12036 GCA_034700165.1 Galumnidae sp. Gr-Ori-00277 | reverse complement strand
GGAATGTCTGAAGGACCAAGGGGCTTAAAGGTCATCTAAAGGTCAAAAATTAAGATCAAAGTTGAAAATTTTCAGTGCTATAAAATACATTTTTAAGTATCTTTAACAAAATTATTCGAATGTGTATATTCCGGGATAACATTTGAGAAAAAAATAATCGGCAAACCTACCTCTCAAAATAAAAAGTCGGCGCGAAGCCGTTAGGCCAGAACATTAGTCCTGAGGTCAGCCCTCTGTGCCTGTACCTAGACTTGAAGTTATACCTTTGAAGTGAGCACTTGAAATTAGGCTCTCGAAGTGAACACATCTATTGTCGAGACACAAGTCTGGTCTTGTAAGGACACACGTTTTCTTATGTGAAATATACACGTCTGGTCATGTATTCAATATAGTGTTTTGTTTATTAAGTGTTTAACTCATATTTTGTTCAATACTTTGTAATAGATGTGTTTTAACTTCAATTAGTTTCGAATAAAATTCATTCTTTTATAATTGGGTTGAACTCGTGATGTGCCTGAGGGCACGTCACAAAATATTAAATATAAAATTACTTTGATCTATAGAGCAATAGCCGGATTTCCCATAAAATTAAATTTAAATTTTTGATTAATAAAAGCAAAAATTCAAAGTTTAATTACAGTCTTGCAATTTTTAAAACTATAATTTATAAATTTATTTAAAAATTAAAATAGAAAAATTAATTCTTTGTGGAAGTTTACCAATTCTTTAAATATGTTTTAGGATTATATTTTATATCATTATAAGAATAGGTTTACTTTTATTAAAGAATAAGTCTAATATAAATCATACAAATATTAAAACTTTAATTTGAAAATAAATGAAAATAATGTTGTTTTTATTAGTTTCGCTAGTTATCATATTTAAATTATTTACTCCAATATTTAATATCTGAATTTTCTTTAACGGTTTCATTAATAACTCACTCAATGATAGAACTTAAAAGAAATACAAATAAATTAAAAAGTTCAAAAGAAATTTATATAGTTTGTTTTTATAAAAAGGAATCATATAATTAAAAAATTGATTTTTCATAACACAATAACTAAATCAAACTAATAAAACATTATTACAAATTGTATTCAAAATAATATAAGTAATGTTAGTAATTAAAACTTATACTTAATATTAAATTTATTAGAGCTTTTATGGTTTTACTTTTAAAAAAATGTCAGAGAAACTTATCAAAATAAAATAAATCTTAATTTTTGAATAATAAAAGCAAAAAAATCAAACTTTAATTAAAGTCTTTCAATATTTGAAACTACAATCTAATTTTAATTTATATCTAAAATTATTTAATATGAAATCATCTTTTGTTTTAATTGGAGAAAAATAATGTCCGAAATATTTCTTATTAGTAAATAGATTTTAATAATTTCTTTATTTTGGGTATCTTTTGGGATAATCTTGGGATAAAGATGGGTATCCTTCAGGGGTTTAGCCCAAGTACCTATCCCCAAGGACAAATAAAAGGGGAACAATTTGTAATAGAGAAAAATATATATGAAAAATCCTTTAAATGAAAAGAAAAATATAATAGCAAATTAGTGACCGGCGCTCGCATTGAAGGGGAAACTAAAGTAATTCAAATGGTTGTTGCGAATGATGAAAAAGTGAAGTCTATTTACAAACAAATTGAAAATGATTTACAACAAAAGGGAGAAGAATTGTGGGCAGTGGTCAACAATGCCGGTATTTTCACCCTTGGACCTATTGATTGGGGAACTATTGAAACTTTCAAAGATGTGATTAATTTGAACACTTTGGGTGTCGCGAACTTTCCAACCATTGATAAGAAAATCAAAAGGTTTTACACTTTTACACAAAGATAATATTGATTTTAATACAATTTAAAATTTTATTTTAATTAAAAGATATTTTAAGTTATTTTTTTAAATAAAAATAAATGTCAAAAAACTAGTAAGGATGTTTATTCTTTTGTGATAATACTATTTACTTTATTTTGCAAGTTTATTTTAAACTGTAATTTTTGTTAAAGTTTACTATAAAACTAATCATTAATTTTTTAAATAAATATTCGGGTCATAATACCTCGCTCAAAATTTATTCAAATAAGTTCATTTAAATTTTTACAAATAATTTAATGATATCAAAAATATTTAAATCTATTTTATTCGTTTTTAGTAAATAAATTATTTCAAATCAAATAAAATCTTAGTAAACGCTATTAAATTTATATCTCACTCGGGAAAGCTCTGCTGTTCAATTTTGCGATAGGGAAATTTTAAAAAATTTTCTGATATGAACTTTTAATACTGATGAGTAATAGAAATTTATTTTGACTCTCTATTGATTTTATATGAGTTTATTCATTAGTTGAATATTATTATGAACTTCTCATTAAATTTAAACATTACTATTCATCTTGTTAAAGTTTAAAATTTATTTTTCATATGAAAGCTTTTTAAAGGAATCTTTCAAAAATTTTGATCATTGTTTTTATTATCTTTAAAGTGGCCATACGCAAATTTTGATTTCAGATTTAGATTCAGCTTGTTTTAGAGAATTTAACCATAGTTTTCATTTTTTTAAATTCCACAATCCCATCCGGGATATTCTCATGTGAGAGGAAAATGCTTTTATTTGAAAAATAAATATTCAAAACACAAAAGAACTGTAAAGAATTGACAAAAGAGTTGAAATATTTAGATATAAAAATTTAGTTTTTTCTAATTTTTGTATAATTGAGACATTTTTCACTACATTTATAGAGAAATAGGTAGTATATAGGATCGTCTTTCTCCAACCCAACCACCAACCAACCAACCCTTATAAATCTCTTGATTACTAATTAACGAGTTAGATTTTCTCCGTTTCTAACAAAAGGTCTCCATGTCTCCTCCATTAAAATTAGAAGTATACATCTCTATAGAGAAATGAATCTCCCTTTCCTTCCGTTAATATTTGAAGTATATATCTATAGAGAGATATCTTTTTTCTAACAAATGGAATAGATAATTTTCCGTTACAAATAAAAGAACACCAAATATTATGAAGCATAAGACTCTAGAGAGAGATTAACAAAACTTCCCTCTCAATTAATATCTGAAGTATTGGTCTCTAGTGAGACTTGAACCTCCCTGTTCTCTCAGTTAAGAAGGGCGGGTGGGTTGATGTAAAGCGAAACTATATACTACACCTTTCTGTGTAAATGTGGTGAAAAATTTTAATAAAGTAATGATCAATAAATTTTTAAAAACAGTTTAAACCCAAATTTATATTTGAAATTTTTGATTATCTTAAGATAAATCTATTAAATAAATTACAGTTTAAAAATCATATATATTTATTATAATCATAGTAATTAAGTTATGAGAAATTGTATATTTTTATATATTTCTAATTTAATATTATAATAAAATATTTTAAATGCATTTAAATCACTATATAATTTATTTTTCCAATTTTTTTCATTAAAAAGATTCATTTAGCAAGAAATATATTACGGATCTAAGGCAAGATAATATTTTAAACTCTAAATTGAGATAATACAGTCGACGCTCGACTTAACCAGACGCTCGGTGCTAATAAAATGATCTGGTTAAATTGAATTCTGGTTATATCGAAAAGAACTTGCTTAACATTAGGGCTTCAATGGGAGCTGTCGGTGCTTTTAGAATAACCTGGTTAAATCGAAATCTGGTAATATCGAGACCTGTTAAATCGAGCGTAAACTGTACTATGATCTTAATTACAGTTTAAAAATATTTTATTCAAAAAATTTAAATCAATAAATTTTTTTTATTAAATTAAAAATTAATTTAAAATAATTCCGTTTCAAAAATTATTTGTATAATTTAATTATAAAATTTTATTATGAATTAAAATTATTTTTTATAAAAACTATGAATTGAATTTAAATTAATCTAAAAATATTTATATTTAAAATTATTTGGAAATTATATTCTGATAAATTTTTCTAATAATATTTATTATAGTATAAATTTTAATTGTATCAACGTTGTATTTGTATAAATTAAATTCGATATTTATCAAAATTTAAAGTTAAAGTTTAATTTTTATCTTTCTTTTTGAAAGCTTTTTGAAGAATCTTTCAACGATTCTAGCCATGATATTTTGGTCCTTAGAATGAACATAAGTCAATTTTGATTAAAGAATCGGAATCAGCGTAACTTATAGATTCCTACCATGCTACTCGTTTTACTGAATTCCTTCAACCGTTCTGAGAACTTTCCTTGTAAGACAATAAATTTTTACTAAATTTGTAATTTTTTCCATTTTTTATTTTTCTCAGAAAACAAAGAATCGGTACCTAAAAATTTATATAATTGGATACTAAAATAAAATTGTCAATAATATTTTTAAAAATAACAAATCTTCCAAAACACCAATTTATAAAATGTATTATTTTGAATAAATTTTGATATAAGTTTGATCTAAATTACAGTTTAATAAATTAAGAATTTTGTTGAATAAACCTCAAATATAAATTAAGATATTGGGTTGTCAAAAGTTCCCGCGTTTTTGGGTGAACAAAGTTTGGACATTGTTTTAATGTATTATCATTTTACTTTTAATCAATATGAGTGGATATTTGAAAACATCTATTATTAGTCTACAATTCCTTTTATTTAGTTTTTTAATCTACCTAATAATTTATTTTTAAAAGTAAGAAAGGTAATAGAAGAAAAATTCGAAAATTTATCATTTTTTGTTTGATTTACAATAAAAGCAAAATGACATTTTAGAAAATTTGAATGACATATTTTTTAGATAGTTCAGTTTATCTAAAGTAGAAAATTCTTTTTAAAAAATTTAAACAAAAATTAATAACCTCAAAACAAACAAAATAGTGGACGAACATCAAAATTTTTTAATCATTAATTATTCGAAATATTTAACTTGAATTTCAAAATAAACACACTTAAATTAATTTGTATATTAAGTACTATTTGAACAATAATCGTTAGACATATCGGATTAGGAAATAAAAATTTTGCAAAATTTTCTTCAAAAAAGTTACTAAAATTGCAAAATTTAGGGTAAGATATAAGGCCTATTTCCAAGACTATAGTTCTTTGTTTAAAATTTTTAAAAATATATTTTAACTTGAAATATACTGAACTTTATAAAAATTATATCACCAATTTTTTCTAAAGCGTCATTTTGTTTTAAATTTGAATTAAGCAAAAAATGATAAATTTTCGAATTTTTCTCCTATTACCTTTCATCGTTTTAAAAATAAATTATTAGGTAGATTAAAAAACTAAATAAAAGGAATTGAAGACTAATAATGTTTTCAATAATCCACTAATATTAATTAAAAGTAAAATTATATTAAGGGTATCGGAATGTTATGTCGTATTTTGGGGGATTAGCCTTAATACTTAAAATTTCTCTAATATCAAATATGTCGTTCCAAGTCTATTTTGTATTTTATAAAGGACATATCAAACTATTACCTGATTATAAAATAAAATTTTTTAAACATATTTTTCTATTTTTAAAATTGACTTGATTATAGCTTTTTCCCTGAAATAATTTTTTCCAAAATTCTATTGTTTATAAAATTTTATTGGATGGGCCGATTTTTATGATTTTGCTAGCTCACAAGATAAATTACTTTCCTCTTTCTAATTCACTTTAAAAATTTTAAAAATTAATCTATGATAACAAGATAAACTAACATAAAGAGAATTTCGAATTTTACTCATTTTTTAATATTTTTAATTTTTATAAGTTGAATTTTATAATATAATAACATGAAGAAACTATTGTGTTCCACAATGTTTTTTACAGAATTAAAATTGAATGATGCAATCAAAAATTATGCCTAAAAAGGTGATAACAAACCTAGAAAAATTCAATTTTTAATGTCATTTTTTAGAATTTATTTATTTTAATCTTCTAGGTATTTTATTTTTAAAATTCTAACATCACCTCGAATTGCTCAGTCATTGCTTAGTTAAACTTATAAAAAATTTAAGATTTCAAAAAATTATTTAATAAAAAATTATAAACATCTTTTGACCCATTAGAATAAGACTAGGTGATATTAAAGTTGAATATTGACTAAGCCACTAGGAATAACTAGGTGAAATTTTTTTTAGTTAGGGACAGTATGTCATTGCTTATAATGATCCATAAATATTTCAATAATATTCTTTAGTTATTCAATGATATACCATAAATTCAGTAGTGATTATACGACATAACATTCCGGTATACCTAATAATACATTAAAACAATGTCCAAACTTTGTTCACCCAAAAAACGCGGGAACTTTTGACTTAACCCAATAAAATTATTTGAAATCTAAAAAAAAATATTTATTTGAAAATTCTGAAGGTTACTATATGAAATATAAAGGGTTAATATTTTTTAAGTGAAATAATATCTTAATTTATATATGAGGTTTATCCAACAAATTTCTTAATTTATTAAACTGTTATTTAGAATTACCGCCTGAATAACCCACGAGGAAGTTATAGGTCAAATGCTGAAGACAATGCTTATGAAAAACAAACGAATCGCCAGAAGTTAATCCAAAATTCTCGCTACAGTTTGAGTAGTATTTAAATTGAATCCAATTTAAAAGAATACATTAATTAGGTTATTTTATTCATTAAAATTTAGTTTAATAAAAAAATATTAATTAGAAATTTATGTCTCAATGGCTCAACTAATAATTCTTGTAGTTTTATATTCGATAGTCAATTGTAAAACTTATTTGGGTTCCGACCAACTATTTTGTAGCACTGATTTCGGTATTTGAATTTTGTTTTCAATTATTTTGAACTATTTTTATCTTTTAAAACATAATAGATAAGAATTGATATAGATAGTATTGTTATTTTTTAATTTTTAAAATATTGTATCAAGGGCTTTTAAATCTTGTTTATGGCTCAAAATGTAAATTGTTTCGCAAATAAAATCCCAAAACTTTTGTTAAATTTCATTTAAAACTTAGCACCCTGCTATATTATCGAAAAATATTTAGTAGTTAACAAAATTTGGGTATTTCATTTTAAAGTATTTTAACAGAATTGAATTTGACCAAACTTTTCTTAAATTATACCTTTTTTAAGTGATTGATTTAGATGAATCTAATGGGTGCATATCTAAGCAATATAGGCAACCCTAAATTTTTCCAAAAAATGGTTTTTATTTAAATCATAATTAAGACTGTAACTTTAAAAGTAAAATGTAATATAAATTTAATATAATTATAACAAATATTATTGGCCACCACCAAACGCCAACTCTTTTTATGATAATTTCAATTTAAATTTATTATTTTGTGAAGTGCGAATGTGGATTCTGTCAACATATCCCGAGTTAAGACAAATTTATAAAAGAATACTTTTATATCAAACTTAATTGAAGATTAAAAACATTTAATACAAATTTATTGTACAAATATAGAGTCAAATACAAAACACACTAAACATCGATAAATGTGGTCCTGGCCAGACTTTTGGTCTTAATACAGTCAGGCAATAATAGAAGTGAGGACTGAATTCCTATTTGTGAAGCGTTCACAACGAAACCATAATTAGAAGGGAAAGCAATGATTACTAAAAGAATATTGGAGCAGTCTCAATGGTGAGGACATAATAAGTGTTCTATGACTCAAATGTAAAATATTTCACATTTGAATGATTTGAGCGCCATATGGACCACAGTTGGAAAATATTTGATAGTCAGTCATAAGGACTCAATTTATTATTAATAATTAAAGTTTTGAATTTTTATACAATTAACGGAATAGATAAAAATTTGGATTTATGAAAAATAAACCCATATTTAGAAAAAATATTCTGTTCTCATCTTTTATAAATAATAAGTTATGAAAATTAATATTTATCTAATTATAAATGTGAAAATAAGGATGTCACTGAAATACATTCTTTTAATATTATTTTAAAATTTTTGATTATTTTGACATATGAATATAATAAAAATTACAGGTTAAATTATTTTGTAATAAACAAATCTTAAGTAAATATAACTTCTATTATCTGGTCAATTTAAAGCAGAGCCAGAGTTTCAGCCAAATTCGTGCGTAAACTATGTGGCACGTGCAAGCACATAATATCTATTCATATTTGTCATTATTTGAATGTCCAAGGAAAGTATTAACAAAATAGTAGTGATACATAAAATGAACTTTTCTTATGATAACTTATTTCAAACCAAATGACAATAAAATTCTCTGAAAAGAGTTTGGTAAAAAATTTACTGGGCTGTTTGGATTTATATCTTGATCAATGCATATACTTGAACAGTGCATTCAGTAAGTATAATAAAGAATTTTATTCCCTGTGGCTGAAACTCTGGCTTAAATAATTTTTAAATAAATAAATATTTTATAAATTAAGAATTCTTTTAAATAAACCTCAAATATAAATTAAGATATTATTTAATTTTTTTTATTATTTGAAATCTAAAACAAGGTTTGAAGCCAAAGCCATAATCACTACATTTACGATTATTTTTAATAAGATTCTCAGAATGGCTTTAAAATATTATATATATATATATATATATAATACTCCGTCCGATTAATCTTTTCGCTAGGGAAATGGCTGTAAATTCTGAACTATTCGTGATAAATCAAATCTTTTTCAGCAGTGTGTGAGGCCATGATCCGCAGATATTGTGCATAAAAAAAATTTCCATCTGGTCACGTGACCTGATTATAATGTGTACATTCCAAATACACTAATTATTTCCTAAGATATCGTTGTTAAACAATTATAACCTTGATATTTAGTCGAGCACATATAGACGCACAACATATTAAAAAATCAAATAAATCGGTTAAGAAACAAAAAATTTCTTATTGATTATTTAAGCAAAACTTCTAGTTTTGAAACTTTTGGAAAACTTTAACAAGTTGATATCTGAAATATTTTGTAATATTTCACTATAGAACATCAAATGAAACAATTTTGTTGCTTGGCACATTATGATTAGACTAACAATAAAGTCACCAGAGGGTAATTTTGAAAATGTTAAAATTTTTTAGGAACTTTAATGTTACTCTAATCAAAATGTGCACAGCAACAAAATTGTTCCATTTGATGCCCTCTAGTTAAATACCATAAAATATTTTAGACATCTACAAATCCAAATTTTTACAATGAGTTTCAATGGGTATTTTTGCCTAAAACAGCGATATTAAATATATTAGAAATATTTTATTATTAAACCGATTTTGTTGATTTTCTAGTATGTAATGCGGCTACATGAGCTCGACTAATCACCAAGGTTATTATTGCCTAACTTCGATATCTTGGGAAATAACTAGTATATTTGAAAAGTACCCATTATATTCAGGTCACGTGACCAGATGGAAATTTTTTTTATGCACAATATCTGCGGATCATGGCCTCACACACTGCTGAAAAAGATTTGATTTATCACGAATAGTTCAGAATTTACAGCCATTTCCCTAGCGAAAAGATTAATCGGACGGAGTATTATATATATATATATATATATATTCGCATATAAGTGTACTCGCGTATTAGTGTACAAGTACATCTGGTCTAGTGTACACTTGATCTAGTGTATGCGTGTTCGTATGTATGCGAGCACATGAACCTCCCTGGCCCTCCATTACTAGCATAAGGCTATATGTTACCTGTTAATATCCAGACAAATATTCTCCCGTTACTACCAAAAGGCCACCCATTAATATCTGAATAAATATCTTAATAATATCTGAATGAAAATGGAATAGAATTCTTGAGAGACACGGACCTATCTATCCCTTCTATTACTTACTAAGAGAATAGATGATTCTCCGTTACTAACAAAAGAACGCCCATTAATATCTGAAGCATAAGCATTTAGAGAGAAATGGACCTCCCTGTCCTCTCCAATAATATCTGAAGTATAAGTCTCTAGAGAGACATGAACCTCTCTATCCTCTCCATTACTAGCAAAGAGAGTTTAAATTACCCGTTAATATTCAAAGAAATATTTTCCCGTTACTAGCAAAAAACCTCCCTGTCCCCTCCGTTACTAATAAAAAGAATGGTCTCTAGAGAGCCATAAACCTCCCTGTTCTCCCATTTCCAACATAAGTCTATATGTTATCCATTGATATTCAAAGAAATATTTTCCCGTAACTAGCAAAAAGCCTCCCTGTCCCCTCCATTAATAATAAAGAGAATGCTCGCTAGAGAGATACCAACCTCCCTATCTCCTCCGTTAATATCTGAAGAATGGGTTTCTCCGTTGCTATCAAAAAGACTAAAGCTTACCCGTTAATTCCCATTAAAAATTTTTAATTATTCTTTTAACTTTTCATATAATTCTCAATTAATTAATTCAATGATAAAATCTTTGGAAATCTATTGATCCTTATTTATGTTATTTAATGTGTGAGTAATTAGTGTAGTTATAAAAATTCAAGTAACAATCATATATCAGTTAAATAATTTTAATTTCTTTAATAAACAATTGAAAAAAGTTAAACTGTAAATTAGATCTTAGATTAAAATTTTTGGTGTTGTTGGTTGAGATCAAATTAATCAAGATAACTTTGGAACTTACGTTCCAAGAATAAAATTGACAATATACTTTATTGTATTATGCGGAGATTTTCGACAATTACTTGTCATCATTACAGCTCTTTAGGACTCAAACTGAATCTTTACCTGTAGAGGCCAAGCGATGGAAAAAGAGTAAGGATCAATTGCATGTTCAGTGTTTTTAAATTAAAATTTTATGTTCCTAATACTAACTATTTTGTTCAGTTTTTCAATAAATTCTTTGGGTGTGAGCTATACCCTATAATGCGATAAAAATATATTGAAAAATATAAATAATAAAATAAATAAATAAAATTATTTTAAAAATTATATTCAAAATTATAATATTTTAGAAAACTTCTATATTAAATATTAAATTTCACAATAATTCTTTTTTTCATATTTAAAAATATATCTACTCGACTCAGCCAATTAAATTAAATTAAAATTTTTGAATGATAAAAGCAAAAATTCAAACTTTAATTACAGTCTTGCAATTTTTAAAATTATAAATTAATTTTAATTTATACCTAAAAGTAATTTAAAAGAAATCTTTTGTCTTAATTAGAGAAAAAATAATATCAAATAATTGTTAATATTAGTAGACAGATTTTTATGATTTCTTTATTTTAGGCAGGTTTTGGTATAAGTAGGGATGTTAATGAGTTGTAAAAACAATTGTTAAGAAAATACAGGTAAAAGAATTTGTAGGATGATTTTTATAAAAAGGAATCATTTGGAAAAAAATTTTAAACAATAACTGAATCAAATCAATAAAAACTGAATTACAAATTGTATTCAAGATGTTAAAGAGTGATCATTTTAAGTTGACAATACAAATGATAAGAAACAGGTTTTAGTATCAAAAATGTAAACAATCTAATGACAAAACATATTATAACTATATTAATTTTGATAGAATTTTGAGATTGATTCAATTTCATCAGTGAAGATTAAAGTAATAAATTTAATCAATTTGTGATACAAATTTACAGTTTTTTAAATTAAATAAATATTATTAAATAGAAATTTTATTTATAAATTTTAAATTTTTAATTGAAAATATCAAATTTTTAAAAAAATAATTAATGATTTTTTTGTGCAAATTTCTTTGTAAACATAATATAATAATTAACTTATTATAAAATAAATGGAAAAATTCATTTAATAATTGAATTGCAATTTTTTCGAATTTATATAAATTACTTTATATAATATAATACTTAAATTTATAAAAAATATTTCTGACAGTTTTAGTCATTAATTTATTTTCTAAACAAGATTTGAAGCCAAAGTCATAATCGCTACATTTACAGTAATTTCTAATAAGACTCTCAGATTGGTTTTAAAATATTCTAAATTTATTTTTCAAATTATAAATCGATGAGCAATTGGGTTTATTAATAAACAAAGTTTGAAGCCAAAGCCATAATCACTACATTTACAGTAATTTTTAATAAGATGCTCAGATTGGTTTTAAAATATTCTA
>JAQIXI010001843.1:0-12045 GCA_034700165.1 Galumnidae sp. Gr-Ori-00277 | reverse complement strand
TAAAATTAATATTTATTTATAAGAAAAAAGTCATTAAAAATGATATAAAAACATATGTTTTGATGAAAACATTTATAGAACGCATGCGTTCACTCAACACCCAATAGAACTCAATTGACATCAATTAAAACTTTTTCTCAATTTTTGTTCGAAATTCGATATATATTTGACCTTAATTTGTGTCACAATTCGGGTTCAATTATAGAGGTTTTACTGTAATAAACTTATAATTTAAGAAATATATTAAAAATATTTGAAAGTACCCTGTACAGTGTACACAATTTTATTGATAAATCAAATGTAGTGGAAATGGGTTTTCCCTCAAACCTTTGTTTATATAAATTTTATTTAATCTAAATTATATTAAATAAATGAAATTTTTACTAATTTTATGCGAAAATGTTTTGTCGATCGCATTATTTTATTGATATTTCATTAATTCATTTATTGAATAATTGCACAAAACTTTCATTGAATTTAAAAATTTGTTTAATAAATATATAATTTTTAATTTAATAAATATATTTTCAGTTCGTTATATGATATGAAATATTTAATTAACGATTTATAGACTATTTCGAAGTGAATAACGAATTGTAAAATTCAGATTCGGGTAACAAAAGACGGTATTTGTTAACAATCTCTTGAATTTTCAGTCTTCTCTTGACGTGAGGCGGTTGGAAACTGTACTCACAATTAATCAGTTAATCAATCAGTAAATAAATTGTTTGAGGTATACCTGTCAGCGTCGAGACGACGGCGACGGCATATGTTTAATGCAGTCGAACGAACAAAAGTTCCCAAAACATGTTTACTAACAACCATACCATCGATTAGAGGAAGAGATATTGCAGTCCTAATAACAGATAATTCAAATAAAAATCTTAGTTTCGAATAGAGTTAACAAACCTTCCGGACGGCCCCTGAATTGTAATTCTGAAGAGTCCGTTCTTTAGAGGATTTATAAGAATAAGAACGTAGTCTTTCCAAAGACTTAAATTGGACTCAACTCCAGTACCCGTTGTTAACAAAAGTGTATCTGAATTAAAACAAGAATAAAATTATGGAATTGAAACAAATGAGAGGACTGACTGATTGGAAGGTCGTACTGATCGTCAGCGCTTTCCATCCAAAATATAAGTACTTTAACATCACATCCTATGTTATGATGGAATTGACTGCGAAATTTGCGTCGCAGACTGTTTCGGGTGGACTCTCCCTCAACCTTTGAGTGATTACTTCCTTCATCGCTAAGACTTGAGACGGATCGGGTGTCTGAGTGGAGATCACTCATAGCTCTAACCTTTTGTTCGCCATCGAGTGATGTATTGTCTGCCAAATCTTCAGCTGCCGTCGAAAAATTTGATGGAAGAATAAAGACTAATTCGTGACTGACATCAGCCCAATAAAGGATATATTTTTTGCCATTGAATAGAGGCTGAACTTCTTCTTGATTGGGCTCTTCATCCTTCACTCTCCAAGAAGTGGATACGTGTCCCGTCCATCCGGAATGTGTCCTAACTTCAAGTGGAGATCCGAGTGAAAGAACAAATTCTTTGAATCGAGAATTTGAAATAATTTGAGTTTTATTTGAGGAAAGAATTTCGTCCGCATTTTTGACGCCTGTCTTCACATAATAGACAAACACTGTATCACTCGTTCTGTTAGAGAGTGAGTCCAGAATTTTTAAATTAGACGCAAAGTCTGGACTTTTGCTGTTTAGACCAATTAATGATGGAATCATTTGTCCCGGAGGAGCGTCCTTTAGAACAGAATATAATTATAATCAATAAATTGAATATATTATGAGTAAAACCTTAAGTGTTTCAAAAGAAAGAAAACTGAAGTGGGAAAGTATGAGTCGGGCCGCCTCAAAGTCAGTCGAAGCCATTGGTTCGCGACATTCTGTGCTTCTGATCGAAGGAGTTTTATGAAGTCTTTGTTTCTCATATTTCATATGATTTTCGACTTTATCGATGATATTCAGCATAATTTCGTTATCGGATTTGAATTCTGGGGATTCGGCGATCATTTTCGAGAGATTCGGGACAATAGAATCGCTAATAGTTTAACAAAATTAAAGTCAAATCAAAAGTGAGACAAATCTTACAATTTAGTCATTTTTATTTTGTCCAAAGAATCGGGAAAATGACGTATTGGATGAGTGGATGACACAGAATTGACTTCTGGTTTAGGGAGAGGTCGCGCCACAGGTTCTGTTGAAATCTTGTAATTGTGTTTACGGGGAAAGTGTTTGAAACTGAAAGCCCAGCAATACTTTCCGAAAGGCGACCGAATTATACAAACGGTTTGTTTATCGTTGGGCTCATCCAAAATGGATAACATAATTAGATTATCGCTAACGAAGTACTTAAATCGATCGCAGGACGACTCAGGCGTCCAATTATTTCCAATTGACATATATTTCAAAAGATTGGATTCTTCAATAAGAGACGAACCAATAATGGAATCGGGCGGACACGGACTCGGAGGGCAATAACCGAAGTGATTCATTAAAAGAGTGAGCAATGATTCTGCGGCCTCTCTAACTCTCATTGAGGCCGGTTTTAGCTGTTTATCCGCTTTAAATACGAATCCATTCTTTTTAGATTTAGAGCCGGAAATACCCAATTCTATGACTTCGAAGAGCATTGAAATGCATTCTTTGTCTTTAAGAAGGTGTGAGTGTTCGTGGAACCAAACGGCCAGACATTGATAGGCGGCCACAATAGTGGAATGCAAGTCTTTTGAATGGAATGGCGCCGGTTTTTCGCACTGACTCTCAATGAATGAAAATATCTGTTTCACAGTGTCTTTGCATTCAATAAAACAATTCAAATAAAGAGGACTTTTGGAACCGTTCGACAAACGAATTCGGGCGATGGCTGAAAGCACTTCAAGAGCTGCCAACGAAACGTATGAATCGTATTGGCTTTTGTCGCGACATCGGTTCAGCACTTGTCCGATATGGAACAGCGAACGAATAAACAGACCTTTTGTTGTATCTAAACATAAATTACTTCCATTTAGTCATAGATTTCAAATAGAATTCTAAAAGTTATCAGAAAAATAGAAAAAATCGTTTAATAGATTAGTTAAGCCATAAGTCATGCCATAAATTCCACAAATTTTTAGTTAAGAAAATTTGTATTTCACTCCAAACTCTCAAATACCAGGAATTCCTTTGCCGTCGTCTGTAAACGGAATATCGGTGGAGACCAAACTGGAATCACAACTGGTTTGACCGAATGAAAAATGTTGACCAAATTGAAGTCCTGGCGATTCTGGTCTCAAGTGTTCTGAATATTGTTTTACATTCGATTTCGGGACAAAACATTAATACAAAACAAAAAAACAAACAAAAAGGCAATAAAAATATTTATAAAAAAACTGACCACTAAATGAATTGGTGGCCATTCCGTCCACATTTTCGGAATCATTTGACGCAAAGGAGTCCTGAATTGAAGAGTCAGAAACCATAAGAAGAAAACCCCCTAAAAATCAATAAAAATATAAGTTTATAAAAGAAATTTGAATGAATACCTAAAATCATCTGAACATTTGTTGAATCAGTTTCTCCAGAGAGGGCCTGAATTAACAAATTAATGAGTCGGGGCCTCAAAGATTGGAATGTTGTCGAAGGGGTTTCACTTAATGTGTCTAATTATCAAATTATTTCCATTAAATTAAGTTGAAAAGTAAACAGTCATTACCTTTAATGGGAAGTTCATTAAAGTGAAGGGGATATGAAAATAGAGATAACAAAAGTTTAATACACGACCGACGGATCTCGACATCAGGTTTGGAGCTGTCATTCAAATGAAATTTAAGAATATATTCAATACAAATAAATTAAATTAATTTTTTACTTAAACTTTTCTTTTGGGATCAGATATGTTTCCAAAGCTTTTAAGTAATGGGGAATTAGAAGACTACCTCCCGGGAGGTCTACTTCAAAGATTTTGGTCGAATTAATCAAAATGCTGGCCAGGATTTGGCGCCGCAACGGCTGTTAATAGGAGTTAAGTTAAAATAGAGTCAAAACTTCTATAAAAATCAATGTCTCATTTACCTCTTTAAGAGCCAACCCGTACTGAAGGACTAAATGGAAACGCGTTATATAATTCTTGACCTAAAAATTAAAACAAAAATAAGTAAAAACTAATTACTTTAAAACTTTAAAAATATTTTAATAGATTTCTATTATTTTTCTTTTCGACACATATTTTAAACGAGCCTTAAGTTCGAGGAATTTAATTATTGAGTTATTTAATTGGAAAAAAATAATCTAGCACAATTTTAATTATAGTGAGGTATTTTTTTCCCCAATTAAAGGAAATAATGGATATTCCCTTCAAAAATGTGTAAAAACAGTACCGAATCGGTTCTAAATAGAAAATTGAGTTCTGAGACATGAAATGAAAATTTCTAATCAAAACAATTCTTTCCTAAATTCCAGAGAAAATATTCATAAAATAATCAATGAGTCAATGAAATGGAAAACCTTCTGAAAGGCCGGATGTGACTGTTTGTTAAGCATTAATGAAATCTCTTCGTCAGCCTTTTTGAAGCAAAAGAGTCGACAGAGCGCTCCGATGGCTTCTGCCTGACCCGCTTCAAAGCTCTCCGGACCCAAAAGTGGAAGCGTTTCGATAAGTATCCGATCAGAAGCTGCCGAAGGTTTGCGCTGTAATTCATTTAATTGAGTGAAGGACTGACTGCTGTTCGAACGACTCATTTCATGATTTTCCAACTGTTCTTTAAAATCAGTGCCAAAAAGCGCTGACTGGAAGAGCCAATCGCCTAAAATATCTAAAATTGATGTCGATTTGGGTCGAGTCGGTGGCAATACATAGTCGGGAACCGATGGGTAAGTAATGGTTGGCAAAGGATTCACAAATGGATCCGTTTTATTTGGCTGAAGACTTTTGGCAGAGCTCTGGTTTTTGTTGGGCGCTCTCGTCAGAGGAAAGCCCGGTTTGCGTCTCTCTGGAGGAGTGGGAGGCGGTTGAGCTGAACTCGTCGACGATAGAGCTATAGAAGTACTCGACTTATAAATGTCGGCATCGATCTCTTCAACAGCGACAGGTATTCCCAAAAATGTGTCCACAAGTATTGATAGTCCTTTCATAGCTCTGTAGAAAATGTGGGGCAGATTATTGAGGCAGGGGTGTTGTCGTGGGTCAACCACATTCTCTGAGGCACACGCGCTGTGATAGAACTTATCAGTTTTGCTTATTATTTCAGGTGAACACAAGTCGACTGGATTTCCAATGGAGTGCATAAACCGATACCAGCATTGTTTGAGCGTTTCTTCATTCATCTGATCCAAAATGGCGTTTAAAAAGTTCTTCTGAAGTGAGGGTTGATTTGCGTTAATGTCATAACTATGAGGAGACATGTATTGCACTAAACGTAATGTCAAAGAATAGTTAATTCTATTCCAATTGTCGATCAGCGCTGGTCTATGTCTCCAACCAATACTCAAGTGTTGGAATGTCTTCCAAAAAGAAGGCGAAGGAAAACAACGACAACAAGCGATTAACCAAATCTCAAATAAAACACTTATTATTCGTTCGCAGAGTTGAGTCCCGATATCATTGAACTCCACCGGAGGCGACAAAAGTGTGTCATTTATGGCCAAAAGGAAAATCAGAAGCGAATCCCAGGTCTGTCTGTCCATCAAATTGTGTTCGTCGTGTGCTATGGTTTCAATGGTTCGCAACAATCGATGGCATAAAACTCCCTGACGTTGAATCACTTCTTGAAGATTAGTTTCTGAACCAGTGGTCGGACGCGGAGTAAAGATATTGTAAATGTGTTCTAATATTTTACGGCAGTAAAGGTTTGGGTCATCTCTTATTGGGAACGGAATGGTTTTGGATTTGGCCGACTGTGGACTTAAAGCGCACAACCACTCACAGTATAAATGGACACAATCTCTGACACATTCGTGTTGTTCGGGTGAAGACAGTGGTAAAGACAGTCCATAACAGATGACTTCCATAATCCAAAGAACGTCTCTGTCGTTATGCAGAAAATCATTGGCTTCTAAACCAGAAGTGACTGAACTATTGTTCAACATCTGAGCCAATGGCTTAACACAGGAATTAACGAGAAGTGTGCCATTGATTTGTGGCATTTTGTGCAAAACAGACACTCGACAGCCCTCACACATGTCTACCACTCGAAGGACAGACCACTCGGAATACATGGAAGTTGCGCTCATTTTTAGCCACCGATTGTTTGGAGGTTTTTAAAGTTTAGTTAAGTTATAAGCAATTTATGTCAATTAAGTCAACGAAATACCAAATGTTTGGTCACTTCTTCTAAATGTTTTCGTAACCATTTTTTAAAAAAAGAGATTTGAATTCAATTATTCGTGTCTTTGATTCCCATTTGTCGTCAATTAATTGTCATTTGATTACAATTTATATAAACAGAGATAATAAAAACAAATTTATATTAATATTATTTTAAATTAAATTAAGAAATGAATTAAAAACAGGTTTTAAATTAATATAAAAAACTTGAGATAATAATAGAGTTATTCAATGTTTATGTGTTTTGTTGTGTTGTGTTTACGTCTATAACTCCCTTTAAAGGGACTCACATTTAATACGACATAAAATGCCATAATTTTTGGTTTGTTTTAAGAGCCATTACCTGAGATGTGGACACTCTTATGCTATAATCACATAACGGCCACAATTGTCCGCCAATTGTCTTATCGTTAACTAAATTAACGGTAAAAAACAAAGTGTGCGCCAAAAGTATCAATCGATGTAAGCAATTGTCCGACACTTTACTTCCTCATAGACTCTATTGATTTAGTGAACCATTAATTGAATCAATAATTATTTTTTTCATTTCATTTTATATTGATTTCAATTTTTAATAAATCATTTAATTAAGAAAAATGTGTGAAATATTAGTAAACGATATCTTCGATGAATTGAGAGAAGAAAATCAAAGACTTGAAAATGAATTAACGTTTGAAAGACATTTAAATTCTGTTTTAGAAAACATTAAAAACTATTCATTAATTGTTAAAAATAACTGCAATTGTAGTGAAAATATTGAAATCTTTAAGAAATTAAATGATTTGGAAATCGATTACAAAATATTAAAATCTAAACAAAAATCAATCAAATCTTCAGAAATTGATTCAAAGGCCTCAGGTTTGGACTAAACCATTGGTGATGTTTTGATCAAATGTTTCTCTTTAGGTATAATCATTTCAAATGTAAAGTCTATTAGAAGTGCAGATCTCGAGAAGTCCTTTGAAAACAAGTCATCAAACGATTCATTGAAATCATTGGAAGAGAAGAAATTGGATCATATCTGCAAAGAATGTAATCAAAAGTTTATTTCGGATTTGGATTTAGTTCTGCACTTCAATAGTAATCATCGCGACGTCGAGTCTTATGTCTGTCACGAATGTAAAGAAATCTTTTACACCAGAGATGTCTTTTCCCGTCATTTAGAGGAACATCAGACCAACAAAACAATTACAGAAACAAAACCTTCGAAACAGAAGTCAATCACAGGTTTGCTTTCAAACTGTTTTTCCAAATAATTCAAAAGAAATTTTTAGAATACTTACGGTCTTATCGGAAACCAAACACTTCTGGAGATATGCGACTCATTACCGAAATGTTGAAACCCGGCTGTAGTTCCAACGGAGAGACAAACAATATATTGAATAATGAGAGCACTTCCGATACCATCCAATGTTATGAATGTCAGAATATATTTGATTCAATTAATTCATTAGAATCGCATATAAGAACGAGTCATCCGTGTCTTATCTGCGGTAAATGTAATCAATTGTTTTATCGTAAAAACGATGTCTTCACACATTTATCAACTGTTCATAAGATAGCAAACAATATGCATATCTGTCCCGTTTGTAATTTTACGACAACAAACAATAATGGCTTTAAAAAACACGAAAAATCTAATAACTGTAAGCGAGGACATTTAAAATGTCCTTTCAATGGATGTATGGCTCGATTCGCTCGATTGGATTATTTCAAGCGACACAAATTGATTTGCAATAAAAGAAGTTTTCAGAATAAAATGGATTTACCCAAACAACCAGGGGTTAAAAGAAGGCGACAATATTCGTGTACTCTCTGTCACTACAAAACTTTTGTAAAAAGGGTTTTCGAAAGACATTTCGCTTCTCATAGCACTGAAAGGCCCTTCAAATGTGATATAAACGGTTGTCTCAAAAACTATAAGGAGTTAAAACACTTAAAATATCATCAAAAACAAAGCCATCAAAAAGAACTTCATTTCAATTTATTGGAAGAATTAAACAAAAATATTCGAAATATTTCTAAATTGGAGTTCAGTTCAAATGATATTTCAAATGAGAAACAATTGAATGGATTTCCTGAACAACAAATCAAATTAGAAGTAATCAGTAACTCCGATGACGAGTCATTTTTGATGAATTCAGCCGAACCTTCGAATATTGGTCCCAATCAACAAAAGATTAAGGAGGAGAAAGTTCTTAAGAAGGAGAAGGGCAAATTTGTCTGTAAATTATGTTCTTTCACTTCACGTATTAAATTTGATCTAAAAACCCACGAAAATGAGAAACACCCGGAACTCAGACCTTACAAATGCGAAATCTTGGGTTGTGGTAGACTTTATACCAGAGCTGATTCATTAGCTAAACATAAAAGAACTTCACACAATTCCACTGAAGACACCCCTTTCGTAGAGAGTGTATATTCCGAGAATGTATCCAAAAGTGGAGACCTATTTGAATGTGATGTCTGTCACTATAAAACTAATAAAGAAATTTTTTTGCGCCGACATATGGCCACTCATTCACTAATGAAACCTTTTCGATGTGATGTAGAGGGCTGTCAATTTGCTGCCACTTTACAAGATTATGTTAGGCGACACAAAAAAAGAGTCCATCGAATGAATGGCCAGAAGTTTGTCTGTAATTATCCGAAATGTTTTCGTCGATTTGATTCACAACAATTGCTGAGACAACACATGAATTCACACAAAAACAAATTTGTTTGTCGTTTTGAGGGCTGTCAGTACAGAACCGATACTTTTGCTAAACTAAACGAACACCGAAGAGATGAGAATCATATGCCGCCACAACTCTTATAATTTACGATCAAATCGTCTTTAATTTAAACTTTTTTTTTCTAATTTTTCGTAATTTAAACAATGGATTTGTTTTTCATTCAATAAATTTAAATATTTTGACTAAAAATTAAATAAAAATTAATACAATTTGATTGAAATTTTTATTTGAAAGTTGAGTCTATTTTTGTTTTAATAAAGATCTTTGTATTTGTATTAAGGCTATTTTATATTTAGTGTTTTGTCATTTTAATAAAATCTTATTTATTTGGTCCGAAATAATAATTGCAGTGAATATAATAAATTGTTTTGTATTTAATTTCATTTAATTTTAATTATTTTAATTTTCTGACCGGAATAACACTTTCAAAGATATGAGTCCACGAATTAGACGAACCATTGGATGCCATTAACATTATTTCAAAGACTAAACACCAAAAGAAAGAAAACAAAATTAGATAAAATCATTGAAAAATGTGTCCAAACCGTGATTTACGGTTAAAACTCTTCTTTGAGTCATTTGAATGTATTCGTCGATTGGAAGTCTTCCGCTTCGAATAGACTTTTCTTGAGCTAATCGATGGCACAAACCCTTATGTCTGTTGTGATCAACTAAACCTCCGATTATAAAGATGTAGTCATTTGTAAGACTGATATCTTTGGGGTCTGGAATCAGTTCTTCTGAATCACTCGACAAATAAATAATTTTATTTTTGTCTTCAAACACTTGAGTCCAATGTCTTTCAGTGTAGATAACATCCCAATTGACAAAACCCGGCTGACATTTCACAAACATTTCTTTAATTTTGTTATTAAGAGAAGTGATGTAGAGCTGAACCGGTGTTGAAGAATGTCTGTTAACGGCATAACTTCTGCCAATTTGTTTTACTAATTTCTTTATTTCGTTGTCATTCATATAATCACTAAAATCGCAGTCAATACAAACTTTGACCAAACACTTAGACTCAGACATTGGACACAATTGTTGTTTGTGTTTAGTTCTGTTGATTTCAATGCCTTCTTCTCTCAATTTCTTTATTTTTAATTTCTTTTTCTCTTTTTCTAATTTTCTCTTTTCAGGTCTCGATTCCAACCATTTTTTGTTTCTCAAAAGTTTCTTCATTTGTCTTTTAGACATCATTTGAGTGTTGTCTGAGTTATCATCAATTTTACTGTCATTTGGATCTTTTGTTGTCTCCGAAACTGAATTTAATTTGAAGTCAATTTCATTACAAACGCTTTCATCGGATTTGGTTTCCATTAAAACAAAATTTGATTAAAAGCGAGATTTCAAACAATTTATCATAAAATCAATAGAAAACTAAACTACGAAAGTATTGAATTCAATTTCAAAAGATTTAAATTAAAACTAAATATTTGTTTGCAATCAAAACAAAAACAAATTTTGTTTCTCTCAATCAAAACAAATACACGTTTGGATAATACAGTCAAACCTCTTAACTCTTAACTTTATATTTTATTACTTATCAAAAATATCGTATAATAAGGGTTTTGAGAAATATAAAAATATATTAACTTTAAAAGGTACTTGGTGAAAGCTCATTTTTCAAAATAAATTTTTTGAAAAATTATCGTCTTTTGATATTTTTCTTAAATTAAGTTTAAGTGAAAGTATTTAAACGTTGAGCCAATCAGAGGCTTGTATTTGACGTCAAAAATTGATTTTAAGGCAATTTATTATTCCTAATAGCGATGGACTGCTATTTATTCCAGTGAATTGATCAAGGTGAACTTTATTGAATTAATTCACTGGGAATTGCCTCATATCTCGAATTTTCGAGTTTTATTTGGAATAAATTCTATAAAATTAATTTACTTTTATATACTTTTATGCTTTTTTAGCCAAAAAAGGCTCAAATTTGTTGCTTATATTGTATGTTATGTTCAATAAATGACTTTTTCTTTACTGCAATTTTGGTGATACCTATAAAAAATTCAATTTAAATCCAAACAAATCATAAAACAATGAAATCAAATAACATTTATTTGTTGAATGAATTAACAAATGTTTTAATTTTTATTAATAGCCGCACTTCTTTAGATAAAATAAAAAGAATCGTTTTATTTGATGACTGCAAGTAATGATTGTTTTACTATACATTAGAATCCAAATGTTTTATCCAAAACCATTTCATTTTTCTGGTTTTGAATTTTTTTAATTTTGAAAAAAACCGTAACACAAATTCTTCATTTTTACTTATATTTACATTAAATTGATTGAGAAGTAGTGACTTCCACTATATATTCAAATTTACTTTTTATTTCCAATAATATTTAATATCAAAATATTGTAAACTTTATTTATTTCTGTCAATAATTTGTAATTTATATTATCATTTAAGTTATTCTAAACTTATAATAATAGCATTCAATGGAGGCCTTCACTAATAAAAACGACTTAAGAATTAAGACCAGAATCTCACCCATAGTAAAGATATTGGGAACAGCATTCAAATGTTTCGGGTGTTTTTCGGATTATTTAGGATTTTCTTGTATATAAACTTTTGGTTCAGTTCCTACGATTCGGTTTCGGTTCTAACCATTTGCTTATATTTTGAGGTCTACTATACATCAATGAATTTTTTATACAATACATATCTTTTATTATATTATAGGAGAGGAGACATTTTTTGGCAATTAAGGTAACATTTTATTATAATAAGTTATTAATGATTAATGAATTATAGATATTATGTCTGTCCTGTATTTCCTGATATTCTATATTCTGAGACTATTATTCCGATTTTATTGACTAACTTATGAGCAAGGCCAAATTTGCCAAAACAATTTTCTTAAAAAATTTAATTAAAATAAATGATCCCTACCTTTAAATTTTAAGGAAAAGTTATCACTTATCTGATTGACAAATGTCGACATCATTAACATCAGTCGGTATTCAGAAGTAAG
>JAQIXI010001842.1:0-12047 GCA_034700165.1 Galumnidae sp. Gr-Ori-00277 | reverse complement strand
CCCTGAGCTGAGACCAAAATACCCCCCTCTGATACCCCCCCTGAGACCGAAACCATTGGCCATGTCTGGTTTAAAATCAATTGTTTTTATTTGTTGTTAATTATATGAAATTAAATAAATTGTTGTCTCAATAAATATTTGTGAGCACTACCACAGGGTATAACTCAATCTCGCAAAGAGCACAACCGAAGTCACTTTACGCCCAATTTATTTTATTTTTGCCTAACATTAGTTTGGCTCAATTTTTTTCAAATAATAAACTACGAAATGATTGAAAACTGATCAAGGAGAATCAAAAATGACAACCACTAAATCGTCATTAGTTCATATTTTTATCATTTAATTAAATTTTATAAATACATTACATTTGTTTGAAATAATTTTGAATTTATTAGTATTTGTATTAAATTATTAGAAATGAGTTAAATAATGACTAAAATTACAAAAAATGAGATAATAATGAAAATAATATTATATAAGTATTTAAATAAGATCTGGAAATAGTTCTGAAAGCGTTTCCTTCCAATGAATGTCTTCAAAATGATTATCGCTTTGGTTTGGACACATTTTTGGGGAATTTGTCGATTCATATCCTGAATCACTGACACAAGAAATAGGACTCAAAACTTTAGAATCGAAGTAACTTTCATTTGACTCTTTTGAGTGAATGCTATTTCTTGTGTCAACTGAGAATTGGATCAAGTCTTGGATGGACTCCAATTCTGGTACTGAATTGTCTGTTCTGTCATCAGTGGTGATATCATCTGTGGTTTCTGTTGTGTCGATGTTTTCATCGAGCAGTTGTTGGGAACAGTTGTGAAGGAACTCAAGGATTGCATCAGACTCATTATCGTTAACCAGTAAATCAATGGCGTCTTCGAGTGGAGGACATGACTCAAGGATTCGCGTCTCTTCGGCTGAGAAACGTTAATGAGTTCTGCGGACTCAACGAATCGATGGGACGGAACTCCACTCGACTGCCCCTCAAATAATGATAATCTTTGCTTTAGTTCTGAGTTTTGTTTTTCCAGTTCTTCACATTTAGTGATGAGCGACAGATTATTCCTCTCCAGAAGTGTCTTCTCTTTATTAAGAATTTGAACGGTTTGTTGCAATTCATTCATTTTCAGCTTTTTCTTATCTCTGGCCAATTGTGCGGCCGCTCTGTTGTGTAGTTTCCTATAATTAGTGTTCAAATCGTATTAAATAAAAGTACATTTCAAAAGAAATGGTCAAAAATAATACCTTCTCTTAATTTTTTCTTCATTAGACAAGTGGTCGAGTTTTTCGCGTTTTCTTTTAGCCTTTTCTGTAGTCATTTTGTCTGTCGTTTCAATCAATTGTTTTAAATTACCTAAACTTTTAACTTTAATTCCAATGAATTTATCTTCACTTCGACTAAAAGGCAATACTTTAGCGATTAATACAGTTTTTGTCGACATTTCTATCGTTTGTTTGCCTTCAGTTTACAAATTCAACACAATTTATAAGTCGACCAAAACTGATGTGTCGTTCAGTTATTGGTTGAAATGAAAAATTATGAATCACTTCATACCATAAAAAACGTTTATTTTATTTAAACCAAAAACTATTGACTCAAAAGCATTTCAACGAAAGTTTGGTTACTTTTTTATATATCTTTTAGACGTTATTTAATATATATTTTTAAATCCCCAAAAAGTGATGCAATAAAAGTTAAAATTTCATTGATTTTAATTATTAATAAAAAAATCATTTATTATTTATTATAAAATGAATTATAAATTAATAATAATATTAATAATAATTTTCTTCAATTTATAACATTTTATTAAAAATTTTAATCCATTTTTAGACATAAATGCATTTAAAGCCATAATTTCTTCATTTTTAAAAAATAACTTTAGAATAAGTTTTGTATTTTGAATAAAAGTTATTTAATATAAATCAAAATAAAAACTTTAATTATATTATAGTATTACTAATTAATCAGTGATTGGAATAAATGGAAATTTAGATTAACTTTAAATTAATGGAAAATTATATTTTTTTATAAGAAATATATACGATATTAAAGAATTTTTTTTTTGTAAAAAAATTAATATAAATTACTTTATTTAAAATTTTGAAAATTTCTAATATATTAAACTTGACTGATAACTTTATTTTAATTAAAGCGTATATTAGAAAATTCAATGAGAGTCGATAACCTAGGATAATTATAAAGAATCTTTAAAGTGAAGTAATCGAGGCAACTATGAAAACGAATAATGTAATGAAACAGGTATTGTATGCCATACCATACCTTAGGTTTGGGTTAAAATCCCTATAAAAATCTTAATTTTCATCAAAAGTATTTCAGTCATTTAAGTTAAAAAAGGCTCTATTACCTTTTGCCTATTACCTAGAAAATATTTCTGCTTAACACAATTTTAATTAGATTTTAATAATTTGATTTCTGTAAAGAGTAATAATACTATTAATTAGATTTGATTTATTTACAACAAAAATGTATTATTTTTTGTTCACTTTTACAAATAAATCGAAGACTTTATTTTAGGATTAAAATTATTTATTAAAAGTTATCCAAAATTAAAGAAAAAGTAAATTAGTATTTATTTATGAAATATGCAAAACGAAGATTATCTAGATGCTCTTCAAATTTATAACTTTTGATAGTTTTAAGAATTATAAAAAGATTAGCATTTATTCAGATTTTAGATAATATAAAAGAAGATATAATTAATTAAATATATATTTGTTTTTTTGACGTTTAAGAGTTCAAAATGAAAATATAGGAAATAAAGGAAATTCAATTCGAAATTATTTTTATTTTCAGAGTTTACTGGAGTTAGAAAGGGATCAGTTTTTATCCGAAATTGATTTTATCAGTGATAAGTTATCACTAAAATTATCAGAGTTTTAGCCCTTAAAATCTTTTGACAAATGAAATATTTCTCGACTGAACTTCAATTCTGTTATTCAAATGATTTCCACAAATATTTGAAAAAAAACAAAACAAAAGTAAAAATAAAATATTATTTTCATTTTCTCAAAATTATTTGAGTCTCTCTTTTATTAATGTCTTGAATAGAGTTATCAATAAATTGCAATCATTTGGATATCATTTCCTTTAATATAGTGTTACGAAGAAAACGTTTGCCAAATAACTGAGTATTTGGATCCGTTTGGATTCGCTCTCATTTATTTCTTTGATTAAAGTATATATTTTTGTAAACCCTTCAGAACCGTTTCAAATGCAAATATATTAACAAATAAGTAGAGCCTTCATTCATGTGTTCTAATAGTTGTGAGGCATTATATCTCCAGAGGGAACATAGAAGGCATAGAAGGCACTCAATTATTACAGGAGAGACACAACTGATGGCCATTAAGTATTGATGAATCGCCAAATTCTGATTATAAATAAACCTGAATTCGAGTCAAAGAGTTTTCAAACTTTAGATTTATCTGAATATCTTTGGGAATACCCTTTGGATGAGCCAAAGATTTAATCCATATATAAAATGTTGAGCTCTTTTCCATTCTTTCAAACTTATGATTAGAGAAATTTTAGAAAATTTATAATTCAATCAAATCCATAGAATATATAGTAAATTGATGTTTGAATCTAGCAAATTGTCAAAAAAAATATACGATTAGTGTCAAAATTGTGTTTAGGGGTAAAATGGCCATAATTTATTTAATTTTTGCAAGATTAGAATAATTTTAAAATTAAAACTATTGAATTGCCACAAATATTTCAGAAATTTTTTATTTTATCTTGGTTCAATTTTTTAAATAAAGCACATCTAAAGATGTAATTTTCTCAAAAAATAAGTATGGTAAATAAGAAGTTTAAGGGATATATTGTGAAGTAATTAAAAAAATCATTAAAGAACATTTCGATTTTTCAAAATTCGAATTTATTTTATAAAGTACTTGATCAATTTTGATAAACTTTGAAATTTGTAAAATACTAAAGTTTCATTATCCTAATAATATATTCAAAATTCACCATGATGGGCAAATTTTTTATCGAAAAAATTGGAGTCTAAAATTCCCAACAAAATTGTCCTTACTCAATTCTAATATTATATAAATTCAATGAAAATTTAGTCAATGATTTCAGAATCTATTATTTTTATCATGCTCAATTGATTTGACATTAATTGTATGATATATGAGATATAATATGACAATATATTAGAGGTGGACTCGAGTCTCGATCGGGAACTGATCCCCTCGACGTCGATCGCCTCCAGTCGGGTCTCAAACAAGTCTCGATTTATTCAAAATTCTTTTTAATGTATAAAAAGACATATAATGTGTTAACTAATTATTAGAATAAATTATAATTAAAAATTTTAAAAATCAATTAAAGCTAAATAAATATCATATCATAAGTTTGTCATAACATTTGCCTTAAATTCATAATTAAACGGAAAAAATATAAATGCGTTTTCTTTTCTCATTTATATTTCAATGAATTAAAATTATTTATTTCGAGACTCGAGTCTACTCTCGATTTTAATATGTATTTCTATTACTATATTTGGTTCTTAAGAAATGTATTCAACAATTATTCGATACTAAAGAAAAGTTTTTCAATTTATTTCAAGTGATTTGTCATAAATAAGAGAAATAAAATAACAATTAGGAAAAGTTAGTGTTAACTTACAAGTAGTTTAAGTGAACAAACTCTTCATATGAAAGGCGAAGGTTGTGCTGAGCTTAACAAACGTGAAACAATTCCTGACGCCTAAAGGTATCGATGGTTTTCTTGCATCGATTCTCACAATTCGGTACAAATATTAGTTCAATGATTAGTTCAATGGCCTCTTATTTCATACTAATATTCTTAGAGTTTTCTCTTAAGAAATTTTATCAAAACTTAATTTCATTTATAACTCGAAAAATATTGCAATTTTTGAGCGCTTATCAAAATTTTCATTTATTTTATTTTTTCTTTGAATTAATGATTACTAACGACTATTAACTTATCAGAAAAACTGATTCTTAAATTCTTCACATGTTTTGCGAAAATTTTTTTTCAAAATTCAGATTTAAATCATAAAAGTTTCACTCATTTTTGAAAAACTAAACCCAATTATTATTGATATTATTATAACTTATATTACGATTAATTAATGACCAAAAAATATATTTCACTTCGATTTTCAAACCAAACAATACCTAAATTCAAATCATAGAAATGTCATTAATAAGTCATTAATTATTAGTTAATCTTTTTATTTCAAAGTAAATGAATCATTTGGTGAAAGCAATAATAAGTTTGCAGAAACGAGATCTCAAGTGAGGGCCAATCAATTATATATAATCATATTATCTCTTTTTAGCAGAGATGGCTAAACAATCAAATTCTAAGGGGGGGTTCAAATTCAAGATTTTTAACCTTTAACATTTTTAACTGTTAAAATATATATTAAACAGAGATGGCAAAAGAGGGTATTCCCATTTACCCCCTAGGAAAAAAATTAGCAAGATACTCTCCGTAGGATTTTGCAAACTTAACATTAGTCACTAGACGTGTATATGGACAAGCACTAGATCTATCGTGGTTTTTAGCTCTAGGGGTGGGGTATTTTGCAAATTTAATCAATATATCAAAATGTATTTAGAATATTTAAAATATATAAATTTATAAGAATATATATTAGATTTAATTCTAGTTTTTGTCTTTCGGGGTTATATTGTTTGGAATTTTGTCTATCAGAGTTATGTAGTGCTCCCGATTTATTATACTGTTTTAAGTAGGTATTTTCAGCTAATTTTATGCATTTTTAGTTAATTACTAGTAATAGTAATTTTTAAGCCCTTAAAGTTATATTATTAATGATTTTAATCATTTTTTGCTTAAAAATGGGTAAAAATAAAAAATGCCATAATTTCATAACTTTAAAATTATTCTTTAAAATAGTCTTAAAATGTTATTTATATCTGAAAACATTTAAAGGAAACATTGTTTTCTTTAAAAAATTAAATATAAAATATTAATTCTTTGAATGTTTTATTGGTTCATCAAAGAAGTTTTAAGCGAGGAATTAATTAAAAAATAGTTTTAAAAACTTTTAATAATCTTAAACAAGTAAGAATAACTGATTTTTAGCATAAAAGGTCTAATTAGTTAAAAACATTTAATTATACATTTAAATAGTTTTTTTTTTATTTCAACCGTTAATTTTAACTAACCGTTAATTTTGACCAAATGTCCGAAACCAAACTTGTTAAAATTAACGATCGGCCACTCTTGTAATTATTGTGATTATTTCTCAAAAAGTACTAAAAATTTGTAGCGATAAGGAGTCCAACCGCGAGATTTTGTAAAATAATTTTAAACTCAAAGTGAGAGTTTCTGGAATACCCCTTATAAGCCATCCCTGCTTTTAAAATTAGTAATTCTGGTAATTATTCTTTTGAAAATCACTTCAAAGATCTTAAATTGATTTTAAATTGATCTTAAATTGATCTTGGGCAGACCCATAAGTTTATCGATTTATTGAAATTGATTTAAATGAAATTCTTTATTGAAATTAATTGAATAAAAAAAACCATTTGTTTTATCCCAAACCCTATCATTTGATGAATAAATGATATAAAATTATTACAAAATTTTCTAAAATTAATACAAAAATTTTGAAATTTGTTTCTATTTTTCATTAATCTATTTACCAGGTAAATTATTTTACCATAAGTTAGATATTTTAAATTAATAAATTTTATAGTTTTCACATAAAATTAGAAAATTAATTTCATAATATAATTGTAATTCTTTTAATTTGTTTGCATTCAATTCAATACTTGGTTTAAATGATATTTATTTTGAAAGTTATTTTGATATTCGAATCGAGTCTTCTTTTAAAATAATTATAAAAATCCGTGAATCAAACGAAGCCTAAAAATTTCAATTGTCTTTATTCCAAATCCATGAAATTATATTTATAAATGAAAAATATCCGAAACTATTAATGAAAAATGACTTAATCTTTAATAAGAATTTTTTAATTAAACATAATTTATATATTTATTTAATAGAATTCAGACCAAATATCAATTAAAATGTTTTGTATTCAAACAATTGTTGAATTTTTTTCAAATTCTAGCGTTAAGTCATTTAAATAAATTTTATAAAATAATTTTTTTCAATTTGCAGATTAAGAAAACCTTCAATTTTATAATTATAAGCATCCATGGTCAATAGCCGGACATGGTGTTCTGACAAAACTCTCTAAAATTTATAAATCTGGTCAAATACCAAGAGGTAAACCGTCCACAAATTATTTGACAAAAAAAAGGTATCATTTAGTCAATTAATTTGATCGATACTATTCGTAACTATACGTTAGGATATTCTTTGACTCTTTGGAGGGTCTGAGAAGAGGTTTAGGGGAATCTAATCACTGGATTTATAACTGTAATAATAAAGTTTTCAATTTATGGGATATTTTTCATTTTATAATCAAAAGAGGGTATGAATACCCGCTTTCGACAATTTTTGGTCTAAAACTCCACAAAAAATATATAAAATCATTTAGAATTATATAAACAATAAATTGATTAAAAAGGATCAAGGCAAAATTTATTACTTAGTAACAAAAGTTAAGGAAGCTTTTGATCCATTTACTGCTCAATAGGACCACAACCAGTTTTACTATATTTTTATAAATTATAATGAATAACAAAAACAAAAGAAAGTCAAAAGAATTTGAGAAATATTTTTGCCAAAAATCGAGTTTTGAAAAATAGTAATCAATTGCTTTCTGGAAATTTACAGTTTTAGTGCACTCTTTTCAACGCTCTTTAAACTTATACTAATGATTAAAATTGTATCTCATTTATTAAACCCTAACACAACTTTTTTTTGAGAAAAAAGTCAGTTTAGGGCCTAAACTTTAGGCACTTAAAAATCTAAAGGAATCTTTTGAAAAACCATTGATTCATTACAGACTATTACTGGAATTTATAGTTAAGAGTCCTCTTCTGAGAAATTTCACTGAAACCACAATTTAAGTCATAAATTAATAAATTTTAATTGAAAAGGAATGTCCATCGAATAACCCAAATAGCCGTTACTAATTAAGAGATTTTTAGTTACGATTGATTTGAGTTTTCTTTGTATAATAATTAATAGTAAGGAATTGTAAAAAAAGATTTTTATGTAATCGTTGTAAAAATTTAAGTAAATTTGATTTTTTGTAAGATATGACTCTTTTGAAACAAATTAGTTATTTTGTGAACATTGAGTACTGAGTCAAAAGTAATTGTCATTTAATTAATTGAAAGGTTTAATGAAATTTCTTTATTTAAATAAAAATAAAGAGTTATTTAAAATTTGATTTTTGTTTTTTAAAAAGAAATTATAAATTTATTGACACATTAACAGTGTTTAAGTAATTGAATTACATCCGACACATTTATTTAATATTTTTTTGTTAACACTTTTAGCGTTCGTTAATTAGCCATTAATTTAATTGCGATTTAATCTCTTGAAAATATGAAATATATTTCATATTCTGAATGTGTTCTTACAAAACAAATTGTCTGATATTTTACTGGAATTCAGACTATTTTTTGATGAATGAGTTGAGTGAAAGTCACAAATAAATATATATTAATATTTGACGTTTGAACTCCTTTTATATAACTTTGTATCTGTTTATTATCAAAGATGTTCAGACTTTCCCTTTCTTTGTTGAAATTAAATTTTGTATCAAGGCAATTTTGTAATTTCTAATATAATCTTATTTTTGTTTCTTTTCTTTGATAATCATTTCTTTGAAATGAATTATTGTTTTGAGAATTATTACAAAAATTGATGGAAAAATAATTACATTTTTAATTGTCTTTCCTTTTGTCTGAAGTTTTATTAAATAATGAGTCGGAGTCCAAGTGATCATCGAATTAATCAATTAAAGAGTATTTTATTTTCAAGTCTTTGTTAGTCATATCTCATGATTAGAGGTTTAATAAGTCCAATAAAAGAAAAGGAATTCCCCGATTCCTATATTCCGGCGCCTATTATCTGCGCCAGTCTTGAATCAGTCGTTTTATTATTAGAGATATGATATCATAGACCTTTCAATCTTCTCTCAAATGCCAAACATTTTCATATTTGTGCTTGTTCATTTAGATACTGACAGATTCACAGATTCAGGAGTCATATAAAAGTTTTGGTCACTTATTTTGAATAATAATAATAATAATTCTCTTAAAATTTGTATAAAATTAATATTAATCTAATAATAATAATTAGTTATTATATGTGTAATACATTTCGCATTTCATTTCAAAGCAATGTTAAACAAATGACTCTTTATTTATAAATGATGATTACTGGACGGTTGGGGCCTCGGGCAAGGATTGCAAGGTCACACTTACATCACAAAACATTATTGTAAATTTCATTGCATTGATTTCTCTTTAAATAAAAACTTATTGTTATAACAAAAAGCGCTCATCTCTTCGTTTTATTCGCTTATTTTGGGAGGAATTTTGAGTCACATTTTATTTAAATATATCTCTCAGTAGAGTATAGTTGCGAATACTCTCCATAACAAGTCTTATCTCTCGTCTCTCAGAAAAAACAATTTAACTCTATATAAGATTAATAGTAAATTAACCCGAACTAAGTCTTCTTATAATATCTTTAAAATAATTTAAAAGATTATGAAAAGTAATATTTGGGTTCACTTTAGGATTAGTTCTGTTTTTCGATTCTTAAAAAAATGAGTGGAAAAGCAGTCAAAAGAAAATATTTTATCTTTTATTTCAACTCATTTTAAAGTATTTGAAGACGAATTTGGGCTGAATTTGAAATCAAATGAATTTCTGAAATTGAAAGCAAAAAAAGTAAATTATATGTTGAGATAACATAAGCCAATCATAAATGAAGTGCCAGTGCCTCAGACTTGAGCTCTATTCTAGATCTGGTTTTTCAGTCAAAAAATTTATTCAAATTCAGTTCAATAGATATAAAGTACAGAAAATTCAGTGTTCAGCTTATTATACCGATTACCCATTTCTCAATACTGGTTCCCAACACAACAAAATGCCTTTTCTTAGCCATAAGTTATTGAAACTGAAATACATTTTCACTTTCGATAAAAAAAGTTGTTTTTCTTATTTTGATGTTAAGTCACTTAATTATAAATAAGTCATTTCTTTTTTATATTAAGTCGTTTATGAAGAGATGCAACGATTAGTTATTAAAGAGTTTGTAACCGAAACCAATTATTTGAGGTCAACGTTCGACTTATACCGGACAATAACGTCAACATCAGTGCTTTGCACCGATAGCTCATCACTGGCTCATTGCTGGCAACTCTGCCATTGGAATATAAGTGTGGTTTAATTTACCAAATAAATTAACCAGGCAAATCGACCGCCAGATATATCGGCGCCACTTCTCATTTTGCCTAATCAAAGATCAATGTCTTCAAAGCGAAGGGTGGAGAGGACCTTGACAAGGTCGAATCAAATCACTTATACTTTCAATCGACTCTATTTAAAGCAAATAATTATTAAAAACCCATTTATTTTAAATTCCAATTTTATTTAATTGAGTTTTAAATTAATTCAATTTTAAAAACAATTAAATCAATATTTGTTTACAAATAAAGGAAATGATATTCTTTCGAAACTTTTATGTATTGAAGTCTTCAATAAATTCTTAGAGTTCTTCTTCTTCTTCTTCCGTCTGTTTCACTACTGTTTAAATAAAGTGATAGTTTAAACAAATTGTATTCAACTTCTTTTAGAGTTCGCCGATAGTTCTGTAAAAAATGGTTGAGTTCTGTAGAGATGGTACTCATGATGGTACTTCTGATGGCATTTCTTATGGTATTTCTCACTTATATCCTAATTGAGGAAGTCTTTCCTAACTTATGTGTTTGCATTGAGTCCTCAAATCGGTCATAAACTAAGACAATAGTTTCTCAAATATTCTTTAAAAAGAAAAACTTTATAATATTAAAAGTAATTCTTTAAGTCATAAGTCATTCATTTTTAATGTTTTAAACGTTATCTAAAAATTTCAATAAAAATTGTTATCAACTCATACTTAGAATTCTCTAAATTTAAGAAAAATTCATCCATTTTCTTTTCAAAATGATAATTATGCAGGTTTATTTTAAAAATGAAACAATTTGACCTTTATACTCTTTTGGTATACAGTTTACTATACAGTTTTAGCCAAATATTTAATAATAACGAATAGTGTGTAGTATTGTTTCAATTTATCTCAATTTAATCTAAAGTATTCAAATCTAAACATATTATAATTATATCATATCAAGGTAAATTATCAGTAAAGAAACTTTGAAAAAAAGTAAAGATTAAATGCAAATAAAATATAAATTATAGGGTTTTTAAAGTTTTTATTTTACTTTAATTTATTTAAGAGATTTCCGAAACTATAGGTTTTGGTCATCTTTTGAGAGTTGAAAAAATTTTTCTTTGAAATAATAATTTATATTTTCTGTAAGACTTGTTTTAATCATTGCAATGAACTCTAAAAACAACTTTCATTTTGAACGCAAATATTTCTTTTGAATTGACTCTTGCAAATACTATTGGAAGACTAAAACCAAGAATTTCGTAAGAAATCATTTGAATCTATTATTGGAAACTTTGTCTCATTTAAGTTCTCATGTATTAAATCATTAGCCGGAAAATTTATTTTGAATACGAAAACAATTTTTTAATGGCTGTCCTAACCTTCACTAAACATTATTTTCCTTTTTTATAATACCAATACTTTTAAATAAGTTGAAGGAAATGAAAATAACTTAAGTATTGGTTAAAATAATTTCTCACTTATTATAAATTATTCTCTTTTATAGATTAAATATATTTAATTTGTCAACTTGGTTAAATTATTCCGATATATTTTTAATTTATAAGAATAAGTAAAATCCTTTTTTATTCAGAATTATTCATAAATTATATTCAATAATAAAAATGTATTTTATTTATATAATAATAATATTTAAGTTATAATTATTACTCAAAACTAAACTCTTTGGGTTGAGAAAGGGTGAGAGAGTGAG
>JAQIXI010001841.1:0-12047 GCA_034700165.1 Galumnidae sp. Gr-Ori-00277 | reverse complement strand
AAAAGTGTAGAATCGATAAATGTTTGGAAGTGGGAATGAAAAGGGTAACTTATCATGGCAACTTTTCTTTTAAAATAAAAATTTAAAATAATTCTTTAAGGAACTGATAAGAAGTTATGACCGAAACAAAGTTCAGTCTAAAGTAACTCAGAATATGAACTCAAAAGACAGTGAAAGTGATTCGACGTCTGATTCTTTAGATGAAAATATTCTAATAGAATATAATTGTTTGGACCAAAAACCAGACCATTTTAATAATACAATTGAAATGCCTGTTCTCATAAGAGGACTGATTTTTGATTTCAGTCAATTTGAATTCAGTCGACTTAAAGTATTGTTCCGCGCCTCCGCTAACCTCAGAGATCCAGTTGTGAGAGCCTATAAAGAGACCACAAACTTTGACCAAATCCTTAAAGTTATGCACAAAAGGTGTGACATTAAATGTCGTCGAATTGTGAAAATGTCGACACAAATTCAAGAATTCTCTAATCTTTGCGAAGACGACAAAATAGAGCTCTTGAAGTGGTCCGCTCCGGCTATCATTCTCTTGATATCTGTTATCAATTTTGACTTCGACGGACACTTTTGGACTATTACCATGGTCAGTTCAATCTATTGAACAAATTAAATCAGTTTATTAATGACTAAATTAATCTCTAAATCTTTTACAAAGGATGGAAGCTTTGCAACAAGAATAAGCTTGGATATTTTCAAATGTGTTTCTGATGTTCTCTACGAATCACAAAAACAATTTCTTTATTATTTGAAAACAGAAATAGAAGACGACATAAATGTCTTGGATTTGGTAATCAATTTATATAGAAATACATATAATATACAAATATAAGACAAAATGTTATGTTTTTACCCCAAAAATGTTATTTAATTCACTTAAAAACTTTTCGAACAAAATATTAGTTAAGACTGTCAAATGATTCCTAAAGAGAAAAATGTTTATTTAAGATTGAGCAAGACACTTTTTTATCCTCATAAACATCTTTTTATTTAAATTCAATTAATTATTATTTTCAATCAATAGTTATCCGCAATAATTCTGTTTAATCCAAATCTTCTCAATCTTTCAGAAAGAGATAAAATCAAGTAAGAAATCCATTCTGAGCTGATTTTATAATTAAAATAAATTTTTATTGAGATCTGAGGAACAGACTTTTGAATATTTACTGCAACGATATCTCGAACTGAAATTCCAATCAAAAATTGTGGCCCAAAAAAGATTTATGGGTTTAATGAATAGTTTGCAACAATTATATGCTTTAAATCGTTTACATGACTCTACTTATGTCAAACAAAAAAACATTTTAGAGGAAAGTAATCCTCTCGTCAAAGAACTTTATGACATCTCTGGATAACAAGAATATTCCTGTCGTTAGAAAGTGTTTTATTATTATATTAATTATATAATTAAAAATATATTTATCTTTAATTTAATATTGAATTTAAATATTTCTTTTATTAAAAAAGTAGTTGCAAAAAAGGGGCAAGAACCAATTTGGTAATCAATGTATCAAAATCTGTCAGTAATTTTAATAAATGAAAAAATGAAATGTTTTGTTAGAGAAAATGTGTTCGAATATAATTAAATTGATTGTAATATAGTTTATAAATAATGATTGGATGGATTGTTGTCAAGTGATTGAATGTGTCCTTCAAACAACTTTTAATAGTAAAGGAAGTATGAAATCATCGAATTATTGTTTATTTATATTTTTGTTTTATTTTTAAAATTTTGTTGAATTACTAAATTTGTGTTTTGACCAAGTTTATTTGTTTTAAATTCCTTCAATCGCTTCGAAAACTAATTTTTGTTTTATGTCTTTCATTAATAAATATATTAAATGAAATTTCAGTTCAGAATTGAATTGAATTTATCTCTTATTATAATATTTGTATAATGAAAATGGAAGCGATAAAAATATGCTGTGTTTGTGGCGATAAAGCCATCGGTAAGTCATAATTAATACTAAATAGTGTTACCTATTGTAAATAGAATTAAAATATTATTTTCTTTTTGTTTTGGAATTTTGAGCAAGGAACTTTTGTGTTTTTACTTGTGAATCATGTAAAGCATTCTTCAGACGAAATGCATCGAAAACTAATGTAATTATATTTATATCAAAGTATTGCTTAAAATTAAAATATTTAAAAGGAATTCAAATGTATTTATGGCGACAACTGTTCCATAGATGTGGACACAAGAAAGCGGTGCAGAAAATGTCGACTTAAGAAGTGTTTTAAAGTTGGTATGAAAAAGGTATGAAAGAGTCATTTTGGTGCTAGGGCATTTGTTGTAGAACTCATGAGAATATTACTGATATTTAATTGTTTGTGAGTTTAGGAGTGGATATTAAATGAAAACGAAAAGAAAATAAGAAATACAAAGATTGAAGAAAATCGCAAAAAGAAATTACAAAAAACGAGAGGAATAGATGTATCGCACAAAACAGTTATTATCGGCACAAGTAATGACTCACTTTATTCCGATGTTTCGCAACAAAGTTCTCAACAAATAACTGATTCTCCAATCGATTCAAACCAGAATTCAATGGATTGCAGTCAAGAATTGGTTGCAGTTATGCGACCCCTCACTGATTATAATAACAATTTCACAGAAATGGAGGGAAATATTTTCACTGAATTAATGAACGCAACAAAGTTTTTGACATTTTTCTACTCAGAAATGATTACTTCTGAAACCAATAACATTAAGGAAGCGATGAAATTAGTGTCACTCAAATGGGACGAAGAAATTAGAAAAATGATTAAAACCGTCAAAAGTATGACTGCTTTCAAAAATATCTGTAAAGACGACCAAATTTCTCTTCTTAAGTACGGCTCCACTGAAATTGCATTCATGAGATCTGTTATATGTTATGACATGAAAAATGAAAACTGGATAGTTTGCTTGGTAAATTGAGACAATTACTCAATTCAATTGTTCATTTATTTAGTAATGTTTGAAAGGATGAAAAAAGTTCCACCACTTTGAATGTCGAAGTATTTAAACAGCGCTCGATTACAAATTATGAGAGCTGCAGATCTACTATAAACAAACTTGCTCATATTTGGGACTTCGATCAAATAATACTTCATTTGGTATTAAATCCTTTAATTAATGGCTTTTATTAGTCTTATTTACTTTTAGATGTTAGCAATTGTGTTGTTTAGCCCAAAACGGCCACATTTGACCCATAAGTGGCAAATCAGGTTATTTTAAAGGAATTTATTTTTAAATTTAATTATTTTGTTTAATAGACTTAAACAACAAATTTATATGCATTTACTAAAGCGCTATCTTTTACTCAAATATCGATCTGAAGGCGAATCTGAATCCAGATTTTCCAAACTAATGGCTGTCATCAATGATTTACACGATTTTCACGAAAAGGAAATTCGACAGTTTCTTATGGGAATGCCTCCGACGTATCCCTTTTTCTTAGCCTCTCCTCTTATGAAAGAATTGTATGATAAAAGTGAATATCACCTTGCTCAATCTTATAATAGTCTCACAAATAATTTTTGATAAATCAATTTAAAAATATAAAGAATTTCCGTTTATTTGATTTCATTGAATTCCAAATAAATATTTATATTTTGACTATAATTTGAATTTTAAGAAAATGTCATTTGTTTTGGGAACTGACAACCCATTTGTTTGATCACTTCTTGAGCGCAATAAATACCACTTTTGACACAAACTTCTAATGATTTATTCTGAATAAATTGTGCAAAAAATCCGCCCACAAATGCATCGCCGGCACCGATAGTGTCTACAATAAAGTGCTCTTCGATTGGGTTCACTGCAAATTCTTTTACCAATGAGTTCTTAGTGTCGGCCACCAAAACATTATCTTTTCCCTGAGTTATAACAACAGTCCGTCCGTTCTTTCCTTTATATTCCATATCAGCCATTAGTTTAGTTATCAATTTTATGTCATTTGTCTACAAAAGAATAGAATTTTACCAAAATTTTTACTATTTTTTATTAAAAATACTAATATATTGTGAGTAACATAAAAGAGTCATATTTTCCGACTTATTTTTAGCCCTTCACTCACTTAAGTAACCCTTATTGTAGTTTCAGATTTTTATTGTTTTATTCAATTTTAGTTATTTTCCTTTTAAACTTCAGTCAGAATTCAAAGACATTTAAACTCTAAAATTTTATTTTCTATTCATTTAATGTGAAACTTATGGAGTGTTTGTAATTAATTAAAACTAATATTAAGAAATAATTTTGTTATTTTAGTGAATGAAACTGTTTTTAATAGAAATGTGTCGAATAATCTCCAGATTCAGCGAAAAAGAACAGTAAATTATAAAATAAATAAATAAAATAGAAGACCTGCCATCCATTGAGTCGAGCAAAGGCTTTGGCTTCAGATTCATTACCGAATAGCAAATCGACGAATGGGTAAACTCTTAGCAGTGGTTCACTAAGTTTTTCGCTTATATAAGGAGCAGAAAGATTAAGACAAAACATTTTGCCTTGGTTATTATATGAGTTGATTGCCATTTCCATAATAGATTCGATATCAATACCCAAATGATAACCAGAAGTGTAAAAATATTTGGCTTTTTTGACAAAACAATAGTTTTGTTTTAAGTGTTCTATTGTTATGTTCTGAGAGGCGCCCAAATATGCGATCAAAGATCGGTTCTGACCGTTGTTTGTTATGAGACAAGCACTGGTTCCAGTTCCTGTTGTCTTGTCGATCTTAGCAATAAAGTTAACACCTTGTTCACTTATCTTTTCCATCATAATTTTGCCAAATTTGTCGTCTCCGATGGCGCCCATAAAAGTCATACAATTAGGTTTGTTTAGCACCCATTGAATGGTTCGCAAAGTATTCTGAACGGAACCGCCGGCAATATATTGACACTCGAATTGAGAAGTTATTTCATTGTAGAGCTTTTCGTGTGTTTGGTTCGCACGTATGCTATCATTTGATTTGAGTCCATACTTTTCAAGAAAAGTTGAGTCTACTCTACATATTATATCGAGTAAAGGATGTCCTAATCCTAAAAGAATTCCTTCCCTTAAAATTTTAGATAAAACTTAAAATGCTTTCACTTAAAGTTAGCGATGAAGTTTACCTCACGTCACACATCATTAAAATTTTCGCTTAAATACAAATTTTTGGTTAAAAACCAAAAATATTTGTAAAATTTGAAGAAAACTTTCTTTAATCTAATCATAATTTTTTTATTTGTATTTCAACTTTTATGGTGTTTTCGATTTCAATTCTCTTTATTGACACCAATTTCTTAATAACATTGAGATAAATACAACGGATTCCTAACAAAACATTACTGAAATGTCTAAATGAGTGAAAATTGGATAAAAACTCATTACTGAGTAATTAATCAAATTATTAGTTTTAATGATAAGATAAATGTTTGGCAACCAAACAGTTATTGCAATTAAAACCCCAAATATTATGAAATTCTTTCATTTTATTAAAATAATAAAATGAGTGAAGACAATTTTAACAAACAGTGCCTAATTTGCGGCGACAGAGCCAGTGGTAAGACTTATTTTAACTTACATATTAGTTATTAAAATATGGTTGGCTAAATTAACTTGATCAAATTAACCGATGTTTAGGTTATAATTTCAATGTACTCAGTTGTGAGTCATGTAAAGCATTCTTTAGAAGAAATGCTTACAAACAAAAAGTGAGACCAAATCAAATGACATTTAAAATAAAATTCACTTTTAATTTGATTTTATTTGAACTCAAAACAGGAATTCAAATGTATTTTCAAAAATCAATGCGAAATAGATTTGAAAAACAGAAAATTATGTCGTTTTTGTCGACTCAAAAAATGTTTTACAATAGGAATGAAAAAAGTATTGTAACTGAATTGTAAACTTCTTATTTAATGAATCATGCATATTTTTTAAGGAATGGATTTTAAGTGAAGAACAGAGAAAACTAAGAAAAAATTCTCAAAAAAGTAATAAAATCCAAAAAATTGAAAAAATGAAACCAAAGGACACTTTTAATAACTGTTTGGATGTCAACACTTTTGAATTAATAAATGGAAACATCGATTCGTTATCAGATCAGACGGAAGACAATCATTCGGTCTATAGCTATACTTCGGGTTCAGAAATAAGTGACTCAGATTCACCCAACTCTTTTGATGATTCAGACAATAGCCAAACATTAGTAACCATTAGTCGACCCATAAGTAACTACAGGACCACATTAACTGAAGTCGAGGGAAATTATTTGACTGAATTAATGACTGCAACTAAAGTATTGAAGTCTCCGATTGGAGGCATTACTTCAGAGGCGACCAATTTATTCGATGCCTTACATGTATTGACGAGCGCCAGATATAGTGATATTCACAGATTTGTCACTTTTGCCAAAAATTTGAGAGCCTTTCAATCTATCGAACAAACGGATAGAATGTCTCTGATAAAACCCGGATCAATGGAACTATTTTACGTGAGAAATGTGTCAGGATACTTTTTTGATAATGATAAAGAATATTATGTGGTGGCGACAGTCAGTTCTTTTATTTTATCATTAATTTGTTTGTAATAATTTGTCTCATTATAAGGACACTGAGAAGTCGAGCACATGTCTAATAGATTTGGATTTGTTTCGGAAAACTAAGCCCTACTTATATGAGGCCAAAACCGAATTCTATCGCAAGTTTTCCCACGAATGGGATTCCGATGACATAATTCTCGATTTGGTATTCATTTTGTTTAAATATAATAATTTATTTAAGTTTTTTTCAGTTGACAACAATAGTTCTGTTTAGTCCCGAACGATGCAGAGTTATAGACGCCCAGAGTGTCAGGTAATCAAAGGTTAACCCAATTTAAAGTTAATTAATGTTTATTTGAAGACTCCAACAACACATTTATAAGTATTTACTCCAACGATATCTCCTTTTGAAATACGAATCGGAAACCGAAGCGAAAGCAAAATATTGGCGTTTAATGAATATAATCGATTGTTTGCATACTTTGTCGCATAAGAACCGACAATTAGTTGTCGAAGAAAACATTTTAAGCAAAAAAAGATTTAACACATTATTTGAAAACATCGATATATGACTCGTTTTGTTTCAAATTCGTAAAAAGACTTTTCAAATAAAAAATAGTTTTATTAAAAACTTAATAACAATTTTAAACTTTAAATTAAAAATCATTACATAAATTGTGTTTATAAGTGATCTCTAAAATTGGCGGACAATAGCCCTCGACTTCAAACAATTGAGTGTTTCTACAAAACTAAAGTCTACTAAACCATAGATTCGGTCATTTTTTCATTTTATTGTATTGACTCAAAAATTGATAATTAATGATCTTGTTCAAATTCATTAGTCTGGTGTAATTAAATTTTATACAGGAAAGAGTTACACAATACCTAATGAATTTGAACAAGGTTATAATAAATTTTGATTTGAGAGTCAAAGTTTTTAAAGTTATCCAAACTTTTAAGTCTAAAACAAAATGAGATAATAAGAACATATAAATAAAAAAACGAACTGCAAAGATACGGGTAATACAGTTCGTTTTTTTATTTATATGTTCTTATAAGAAAACTATTGGTTTTTGTGTTCCAATATTTATACCTTTTATAGGTTTAGCATTTTGCTATTTCACCTTGATCACAATTTCATCATAATTTGATCCCAATTTGGTCAAAGTTTTAAAAAGTAAAACGAATTTATATCGTATTTTAAAAATTGAAATTAGAGTCCGTGAGATGTCATTCAATGACTTAAAAGTGCAAAACATTAAACATATGAATGCAATAAAACGATGCAATCATTTGATTAAAATTTTAAAGAATACGTTTTAAGTCGTTTTGTCTCTAATAATGGGTTTCGACAGAAGACGTTTTGAGAGTACTGTTGATGAAGAACTGATTTGTCCCATTTGTAGTGATGTCCTTCAAAAGCCAACCGAAATCACGGTTTGCGGTCATGTCTTTTGTTGGCAATGTTTGGACGAATGGTTAAGAAACGGACAAAACAACTGTCCTTTCGATAGGAGAGACATTCGGCGATCAGATCTAAAGACTCCGAGAATTGTAAACAATTTGATCTCAAAACTCAACATTAATTGCGATTTCTCTGAGTTTGGCTGCAAAACAGTCATTAAATTGGAAAGACTTCCGGAACACCTAAAAGAGTGTCACTTTAATCCAAACAAACCATTGAAGTGTCAAAAGGGATGTTCTCTTATGATATTAAGACGTGATTACAATAAACACAATTGTATGGAAGGATTGCATTCTTTGGTTAAGTCTCAAAACCAACAAATTGATTGTCTGAAGAATGAGTTGTTGGCCATTAAAGTTGATAATCAAAAAATAACGAATGAAGTCAAAGAACTCAAACAAAAATTTGAAGAGTTTTCCACACAAAAGATGCCATCGGTTTGGGATCCATCCCTTATCCCTTTGAATAATGGATCACAATATTCAAAAGGTTTGGCCAATTTGTCCCAGTTCAATTTGAATCCAAATGCAAGTCAACAGCCATTGCCTCAAATGATGAACCAAATTCCTATTGCATTAACCAATGATAGCACTAATCCTTTGATGTTTTATTCGATGACATCTCAATCAATGGATTCTATAAAATGTCGTATTTGCGGACAAGTGTCGACTTCGGCCTCCACTCAATGCTCTCATTGCAGACAACGATTCAGAGGTATTTGTGATTCGTTTAGTCCGTCACCAAATACTTCTAAATCACAAAAAGAGATCCTTCGGCCGCCACTCTTAAACTTGAAAAGAAGCCAAACACCAACACTATCGCAACCATTACCCCAAATACCACAAATAAATTACAAGAATGAATGCAATCAATTTTTGTAAGTATTGATTAAAACCGATTTAATTGTAAACAAAAAAAGTTATTAATTTATTTAAAATAAAGAGTAATTCAAAACATTATTTAATAATATTTTGCTTTAAACTAAAGTTTCGGAGCTTTGGGACAGAAGACAGAATTGAGACGACCCCGAAAATTCTTAAGAGCAAAACGTCGTCTCAAACACTACTGACTGATTGACTCAATTAACAATTGATTAAAATATATTGAATCTCGTATTTCATTACAAATTAATATAAAATATTCTTAAAGTAGAGAATTATATAAAATTGAAAATTAAGTCATTAAAGACTCTAAAAACTAAATCTTAAATTTTAAATATATTTTAAATATATTTTAATTATGTCTTAAATACTAATTGTCTTTAAAATACTTCAATAAATTAAAATAAAAAGAACCGGTTTTAGGATATCAAACAATTTAAAGGCCTTCAAATAAGACAACATTTGAAGGTCTTATTGATTTAAAACATAATAGATGCAATGCATTATAATTACCATGGTTATTCAATGACTTTCATTTTATTTAAAGTAAATATAAATAAACTGTTCTTCGCTTAATATTAAAGTAATTTAATTGTTTGAAAGATTGTAATTTTAATCACTATTTTAACATTTCATTAAAAATTGTCAGAAATTTAAATAAAAATTTATATTAATTCAATGGCAGACAAAAAGTGTGCCGTTTGTGGGGATAAGTCTTCGGGTAAATTAACTTTTGAATGGAAGACTAAAATTAAATGTCTATATTGATGAACAGGGTACAATTTCAATGTTCAATCGTGTGTTTCGTGTAAAGCCTTCTTCAGGAGAAATGCACTCAAAACTAAAGTAAATATCAATTTCTTAATTGAGTTCTAATTATATTTTAAATGAAAAGCAACTGAAGTGTTCTTTCGATGACAAATGTGTTGTAAATCCTGTGACCCGAAAATTCTGTTCAAAATGTCGATTGAAAAAATGTTTGGACGTAGGAATGAGAAAGGTACTATTTTCAATTTATCAGTCATATAATTATTTTAATTCCAGGAACTAATACTTTCTGAAGAAGAAAAACAAATTCGACGGAACAGAGCTCTCGAAAAGAAGAAAAGTATCAAATCTATTAGTGAGTCCGAAGTGGACTCAACCACTCGATTAAGTCCTGAATCATCCAATTCTTCAAATTTAAATGTCGAGGATGACTTTATAAATGAAATACTTAACGACACTATTAGTGAAGAACAAATTGAAGAGCAGGTGAAGGAACTCGAGTATAGTATTAATGAAGAAAATGATGAAATATCTCCTGATGTCTATCGGAAGTGTTTAGAATTAGATTTTACAGTAATGCCTGTCATTAGACCCATAACTGATTATCAAAACAATTTCAATGAAATGGAAAGCAATCGATTAACAGAACTCTTCAATGCTTTAAGTATTATGAGAACCCCTTTCGGTGAAGTGACCTCAAAGACAGACGATTGGATGAGAACTTTATATGTTGTCGCCGATGACTTTGAAGTTATAATTGAAAAGTTAGTTCACTCATCAAAAAAATTGACTTTTTTCAATGAACTCTGCAATGATGATCAAATCGCCTTGATCAAATATGGAGCCATAGAAGTTTCTTGCATCAGACAAGTCAAGGGTTATGACTGCCAAACACAGAATTTAGTTGTGCCCGGGGTTTGTTTGCATCAATTAATTGCCTAATATTATAATTTGAATAAAAATATTTTTATTTTGCAGGAGAATCCAAACGAATTTATCTTGGTCAACTTAGATACAATAAAAGAAAAGATATGGTATTTATATGAGGCCAACAAACAGTTTTATCAAAAGATTGGAAAAGAGTGGGATTTCGATGAAACTATTCTTGATTTAGTGATTATCTATTATTTACTAAATTATTTATTAATTATTTTTGTTTAGTTAACGGCTATTGTGTTCTTCAATCCCGAGAGACCTAATCTGACTCATAGAGAGCCCATTCGGTTCGTTAATTGAATTCTTGGGATAAATAATTGTTTTATTTTTTTAAAGATATCAACAATACGTTTATATGTATTTACTTAAGAGATATCTTCAACTAAGATATGGTTCCCAATGTGTGGCCACAACTAAATTCCTAAAACTTATGAATACAATGAAATATTTGCAGGAATTGTATAAAAAACATATTCAACTCTTTAAAGATAGTCGTAAAGAAGGAATGGCTAATTGTGGTGAATGTGAGGAACAGGAATCTATTCTTAATGAAATTTATAGCATCGAATGATTATTAAATCTAATCATATATTTTAATATATAATAATTTTAAATTATTACTAAAGTTCTATACTTTAAGTTTATTTGTTTACTATATTTTCGTACTTTTATTCATAACTCAAATTAAAGTTTAAAAATAAGTTCAAATGTTCTTATAATTCAATGAATGAGTTTTAAAGTCGAGAATTTCAATATTATTTATCTCTAAGGAATGGGAAGAAAATGTAGTTTCATAGAAGTCCCAACACAAGTAAGAGTAAAAGTTTTAACCAAAATATTTTGTAATGTTTCAGTAGACGAGTGGGTATAAAGGCTCACTCAAGAGCGAGCCTTTAGGCGAGCTCTGGCTCTGGAGAGATCGAATCCACTGAAACACTCTATTTATTGAGATAAGACAATAACAAAGAGATACTTAAGACAAGAAATATTATTTTGCAATTTTTAGACTTTATTTTTGTTAAATAAAAGATTTTTTTTTATTAAATTTAATTCATTTAACAAATTCTTTAAGAAAAACAAAATAAAAACATTTTATTTCAAATTAAAAAAAGTAGTGAACGGACGCGAACTTCAGTTTTGTTGTCTCTCTTTCGGGGTTTTTGTCGTTTCTGTCAATCGATTGTAAACTAAAACATAAAACGATTAGAATTTAAATTAAAATAATTTTCAATACTTTTCTCAGATTATAATTCTGTCTTTTGGCCAATACTTTCAGTTAATGTTTGATTAGCGAAGTCTCTCTTCGATGACAATCAGTGGAAGAGTTCTGTGATTTGTCTCAAGGGTTTCAGTCCATTATGTGATGACTACAACTTTTAAAGAATACTTTTTATGGTCAACAACTTATTGACCACTACTTGTCATAAGTGTTGCAAACGATGGGATTAACCGCCAAATGTTTATTACTGT
>JAQIXI010001840.1:0-12050 GCA_034700165.1 Galumnidae sp. Gr-Ori-00277 | reverse complement strand
TAAATGGACGAATTATACGAAAAATCATTTAATCAAAAGGTTTTCCAAATGTATTGACTCTTAAATTAATTTGCAAAATATGAATGATATGTGTAATTATATCTCTTACCTATCCTTAAGACCGTTCATTATATTTAACACTTCTGTAAACATTGATTACTTCTCGCTTTTATTTATTTGGAAGCAATTTATGAAAATTAAAAAATAATGTAAAAAATAATGTAAAACATATAAACATAAAAATGTGTTTTATATAACTCTTAAAAATATTTTATTTTCAATGAAAGCTTTAAAATCTGTTCACAAATAAAAATATTTTGAAATATTGTCACAGAATTTAATGAAAAATTTGTGAAGTTCTGGGAATGACTTTTTCTATGAAATAGAATGCCAAAAAGCAAATAGATACTAGGTATATGACTCATTTTACTGATTTATCTCTAGAATTAAAAACGAGGTTTGGATAATCCCCTCATTTTTCCATAGAATTACATAAATGCTTACATTAAAAGTAAATATGAATGTATTAAAAGTAATCTAGGTTTAATTAGAGAATATATCGCTTAAAGAGAATATTGCTCTTAAATTACTTATTAGGAAAAACATATCTAGAATATGGTTTACATAATTAATAATCTTTTTGTAGGCGTTCTTTAACTACAGATATCTTTACTTCAATACACGTATTCTTTTGTTAAAAAATAATGAAATCAAAACCTTTTTTTAAAAAATATATTTTTTATAGAATAGAGTATTTGGGAGTAAAAGTCATCGATGAAAATCATTTCATCCAAAAATAATCTGAGTTTTGAATTACATTTAATTCTTTAAACCTATACATTGAGATCAATACAACTGATTCTTAAATATTCGGAACCATTTTTTACTTTAACTAAAGAGAAATTTATATAAAAATAGTGAAAAACGGAATTATTTCCATTAAATTCGACACTCAATATATGACTCATATTTTTATATATATTTCAATAGAAAAGAAATACTTTTATTTAAAATCATATTTTAGTTTTGAAAGCATTAGTTTTCAATTTATATAACAAAAAATGATTTGTGGTTTAAGTTTGTGTAACTCCTCTTCACAATAAAATGAAAATTTCTATCTATTGGTGAACATCCGATTCGAGTTTTGGATACTTTCGTCAAATATTATTTCAAAGATAAGTTTCAGTGGAAAATCCAATTTTCAAAAAATCATTCTTTATTTAACTCATGAATAGTTCGCAACACAACAAACCATTCTTTAGTTAAACAAATCACTTGTATTGTTGTCCACCAATTGAATGTTGAGACAAATCTGCGACCACTAACCGATTCAATTAAACCAAAACGCGATTTATTGCTTACGTCAACATTCATTCATTCATTCATTCTTTGATTCATTCATCCAATGAATTGTTTACTCTATGAAAAGATGTTTGCTTTTAATATAAGATGTCTTAGTCTTCAAATCAATAATCATTTTTTGTGTGCACTCACTTCAACCTCGTTTTGATTGCAATTCTGTTTAGTTTTCAATCAAAACCTTTTATTAATTACCGAAAATATATCACATTTTTAAATAAATTTAAATAATTTTGTTTTCTTCGAAAATAATTAAATAAACCGAAAGTTTTAGTTTAAAATTATTACTAATGTTTAAACTTAAGCCAATTTGAGTCAACAGCCTTTTGAGGATTCATTTATTTTCAGGGCACTCACTCCAGGGCATTCATAAAAAAAGTATTGTCTGTTTGTAGTCAAAGTTTAAAGTCCTAGGCTAATATTTAACATTCAAAGAGAGTTTATGTAATTAGTTAATAACTAAAAGATTCAAACGATTACTTAAAATATTTGATTCGTTCTTTGGCTCACAAATCCTCTTCTAATCCAAGAGTTTTTTCTTATTCTTTTAGACGACAATCCTTTGGAAAAGTTCTGTCTTTAAATTCTTAACGAATTTTATTCTCATTTAATGTCTAAAATTTTGACGAATTTTTTTCTTTCAATTTTTAAGTCTGGAATTTAACAGATTGCTGATTAGTGCTTGCTAAATTATTAAATTATATATTTTTAGAACTTAAATTATCAAGCTTATGTTGCAAATAAAATTCAACATTAAGTTAATTATATTCTTGCAAAAAGTTTAATTTCAAATTGAATGAATGAAAAATAATACAGAAAAGAGAAGTTTTTATTAATATTTGGTTAAAATTCTAATAATATTAATATTGATTAATAAATTATAATAATAATTCTAACAATAATAACACTGATAGACATCTGTTGTTAACATTAATTTATATGCAATTATTTTAACATAAATTTAAATCTAATGACAAAATTTGCCAAAAAATATGAGTAGTTATTAAGTTGTGGACCGTCTGTTGTTGGCATTCATTAGTTCCAAAAAAAAGCAATGAATTGAAAGCATTTGATATTTGCATTCGGAATACAAATCCTGCAAAAAAAGAGTTTAATATTTAATTATTAATATTCATTATTTTTATAATTATTTTATTTGTTGAATATTCAGCTAAAAATCTGAGCAAAAGATGCAACGAATGCATTAAATGCATGGCTTTTGGCGTTTCAAATGCTTATCAAAAAACAATTCATTTTTGGTTTCATTCATCGAATGCTTTCATTTTTAATGATTTATATCCGGTGTTCATAAGTAGGCATGATAGGCAGTGGTCATAATTAAGCCAAACCCTTAGCCGCTAATCAAATGACATGCTTTAAATAATTGAATGTCTGTTTGGAAGAGTATAAAAAGCTGGTATAAAAGGCCGTCACCTAAAGCTTTCCATTCCATACATTTGACAACATTTCCAAATAATTGAATAATTCTTACAAATATTCCTCAAAAATCTCATTAATTAAAATAATTTTGTTTTTAATTTTTGTTTATAATCGTCTCAATGTCTGTCTCTATCGGCCCGGGTTTCTGCCGCCGGGCCTCAGAAATTCCTGTCCGAAGCTTTCAATGGCCAAATGGGTATTTTCACAGTCGGCCCCAGGTAAACCTGATAAGCACTTGGACACTCTCTTTGGTCTAACCTCTCTAAGCAAACCCTTTCTGTAAAACAATAGGGAAAAGATCTTTCGTTAATAAAGAATTCAAAATTCACTTACATTTGAAATGTCGTTCTTTTGATAATCCATTGATTATAGATTTCAATCGATTCTCAAAAAGGTTTGTTTTGGACAATAGTTATGAGACAAAGAATAATATTTTTTGACATTTCATTAGAAAAGAATTTGTAGTAAAAGAAATGTTAAAAATGAAATTTAAATGAATTTTCATTTAAAATATATAAGAATTGGAGAAATAAAGAATTGCAGGAATAGAATAGGAATGTTAAGGATTTTACTAAAAGGGAAAGATTTAGTGGCGGGACTTAATTGGTAGGGGAGAGGTTCGAAGCAACTGTCCAACGAGAACAGGTATTGCGGTATTTCTCTTTCTTCTTCCGGGCGAATGAGTGGATTCCCAGAAACGTCTCGCATTCATCGCTGATATTAAATCTTTGAAATCGCAGTTATGAGTCATTCCGGCGTTTATATAACAGCTTCTCTTCCTATCAATGGTTTGGTCGATAAAATGCAATCCAATTATTTCTTATTTCATATTTCAAATTACATTCAATTAGTTTTTATATATTAATTCTAGAAATATGGTGTGTTTAGATAACCTTGATCTTTCAATACTTACATTTTATAAATAAAAAGTTTATCAAATTTTTTCTGGATTTTTGACATTCATTTTAATTAATCAAAACAATTGTTTTGTTTACTTAATATTTTTAATCAACGAATTTGTTGTAATCAAAGTCTACTAATAATTGAATTTAAGGTTCAATCAATTGATGGCCACTTATAGCCGACATTGATTTCAGAGCACTGATAACCCAGTGCTGGCAATGACTTAATTAGGGTTATATTGATTAATATTATTACTAATATTACGATAAACAAAATTCTTTGACTCAAATGAAACCTCATTTAATCCATGAATTAATTCTATCGATCTTTTGATTTAAACTCTCAATAAAAACATTAGAATAATAGCAACGAATACTCAGAAATAATTAGATCTTAAAGAAAAATAAAAGAATATATGGATAATGATCTTCGATATATTTAGAGTTCGGACTAATTTATTTCGATCACATTATTTGCTCTCAATATTTGTTGAGTGAGTTTTGCGTAATAGTTGTCGACTCAGAAAATCAAAATTAATATTATATAAGTGGAGAACAAATTAATGTTATCTATTGTTATAATAATGAAACTCAAACTCTATTGAATCGATAATCAAAATAATAGCAATACTTTTGTATACAAATATAGTGAACAACGCTTTTCAAGTTTATAGATATGTCTAAACATTCATTTTCTGGTATTTGAAAATTTTCCAAAAATTGTCATTTCAATGATAGAAGAATAAGAGTACTGTCTATTCATATAATTTTTTTCAAAACTTCACAATTTATTGAAATTCAGGAGAAAATCCTTTAAGCATAAGATCTTTGTATTCGTGTTTTCATTTGAGTTATTCAGACTTTGATTAAAAGATTACTAAAACTTTCTTTTGATTCCTCTTCTGTTTTTGAAATTCTCTAAAGAATTTTAAAATGAAGTCAGAAATGAATATTAGCTCTACTTTTTAGTTATTGAATCGCAATTTTTCTTCTCTTCTTTTTTTTTAATTTAATTTGTCAAAGAATGAAATTTGATCTATCACAATTTATCACAATCTATCATTTTTCATATATTCTATTAAGAGAGAAAATTGATCATGATATTCTTAAAATAGTAGTTTAACCTCATATCTTGCAATTTATTCGAATCAGATTATACTAATCGTAAAGTAAATGAATGACAACTTTGAAAGTGTTATCTCAAACACATTTGTCTCATATAATAAAAGGCTTTTATAGTAATTGTCAACAATTATGACAAAACTCTTATCAATTTCTTCACTAAAATAGAAAAATGAATTAAATAAAATATAGTGCTCTTAACTCGTGTTACTTTTCGTGACTTATCCGACAAAATTATCTCTGAATAATATCCAATAAACAAAATAATGTCTTACAATGTCTTAAACGAGATTTTCAATTAACAAATGAAGATTTGGAGAAGAATTGTATTAATAGTTCTGAGCATTTGATTACTCCTCAATAAACTATTGCTCACATAATTCGGTCAATTTTAGCCCTACTTTTAGAACATTATTGTAATGTGTTTTCACTTATTTTTTCAAAGCATTTTCGTAGATCTCAAGTAAATAACAAAACGTAAATTTTTTGTCAATTTTATCATTTTTGTTATACTCGTAATAATGGATGACGTGATAGTGTTTAGGTTACATCTATGGGATTAGTTTAAATCTTTCAAGGTAATTTCAGACTATCCTTTAAGAATTTGTTGACTCCTTCTACAAGAATCTCATAAAAAATACTTATCTCTCAATGGATTAGAATAAAGGCATGAATTCTCTCAAATTACTTATCCTTTGAAAGTTTATCATAAAATTAGATTAAAAGCAATAAATTGTTTGATTCAAATAAATTTGAAATTTAATAATAAATCAATTAAATTGAAATACTTTTCTATTGTTATCCGAATAACTTCTAAATTAAAGTGATATTACTAGTGATTCGCTAGTGTTGTGTAACTGAATAACCTAGCTCCATTAGTTAGAACTGTTAGTATATCGCGATTCGATCAAACATTTCAGGCATTGAGAGACTTCTCTATTGTCCTCAAATCGATTTGTTATCAAAATTAAAAAAAATTCTGAATTATGTCAAAAGACATGAAATTTATTTAAAAGTTAATGAAAACATATTTTATTTGAATGAAAACATTGAAAACTCACTGAAATTTTTCGAGTTTATTATCCAAAGCATCCAAAACACTCCTCAGATATCGGATGTTCACTCTCTTTGACACAATTCCTCTCAAATATTCTAAACTGTAAACAAAATTCAAAATTAAAATAATATTGAAAATTTATATAACCAAGATAGATTATGTAATTTTCTATAAATAATTTAGACATTTTGCATGTTTACTATTATCACTCTATAAATATTTTATTAATTAGTAATTAAAATTATAAATTTTATAAGTGTACTTGATAAATTCAATTTAATGCAGAATAATACTCTGAAGAACTCTTGACAAAAGTTGATAATTAACCAGTTAAATTGATTGATTAATTGTAATAAATGTTAAATCACCTGTATTCGTCAATTAATCAATATGTTAGAATGAACAAGGGTATCTAGAATAACAGGAAAGCGAATGTTTCCTAAGAAAGTCATTTATATTTTTATAAATATGTTAACCATCTGTTGATTCCCAAACCATTGTCTAATTCATTGAAAATTTGTATCAATTGAATGATTCACTCAATTTTATTATTATTATTATTATTATTTTATTATTAAACAAATTCTCTATTCATCGCATATTTTGATTCAAAGGAATAGGTTTTGTAAATAAATAATGAAAACGATTTCTTTGTCTCCTTTTTATTAAAGTCACTTAAAATCTAAATTTGCTTTAATTAACTAATCAGCAAAATTATAATGCTTCACATTTACCTTGCTTATTTATGTATGGCTTCATCACAAATGATCAATTCATTAAAATAATTTGAATTCTAAAAACAAATATAAATGACTGTCCTCGACTCATTCACAATATTCTTGTTCATTCTGTCTCTTTTATTTCCTTTAGTCCTAAGTCTATAAACATAACCCGAATAATTTGTCTTCAGTAGCAAGAAAAGCAAGGACTTAACTTTTCAGCTAAAACGTCCTCGGTACTTTTATAATAGAGATATGAAGAGATAAAATAATAATTAAAATTAAGAATACTTTAGTCCAAACTTCAGACTTTTTAGATATTACTTAAAGAGTTCTCAAAAACTACTTAAACTCACTTTTTTAAAGTAAATTTCAAACTCTATTCTGACTGGTGTTGGCTCACAAGTAATTCTCGAAAAATGTTGTCTGAAATCATCTAAAAAGTTTTTCAGAAAAGATTTCTCTAAGAAAATGTTCTAGTCAATGGGATTCCCATATAAAAATTAAATTATGGGAATTCCATTGAAAGTTAAAATATTATGGGACATTGAGAGAAATTTTATGAGAAGTTTCTAGATTATTTCCAAAATATAAGAAATTGCCGAACACTAATTCTAATAACTATTTTATTGAATTTGTCTTAAAATAGAAGTTTACTTAAAATTATGAATTTTAGACATAAATTCAATGAATTACTTTAAGGTGAAACAACTCAACGAATAAAAGCAAAAACAGAAAAATATTTTAACGACTTTTTGAAAATGAAATTCTCTATAAATTGTCGATTCTATAAAAACTCCATTAATTGGTTTAAAAAATTCAATTTATTTCTATTAATAGAATTTTTTAAGTGAAGTGGGTGTATATCTCTTCCTTTTACATGGCATTTTATACTAGGTGACACAATTACCTGATAAATAGATATACTTTCAAAGTCTATTCACATCACTTTAATATTTTCTAATAGTTTTTTCAATTTAGTCAATGAATTGAAGGGAATATGAATAACAAATTGACTTCAATTGAATTAATAAATAATAGTCAGAGAAATTTAATCAATCATTTCTTTGCATTTGTTTGAGTGCACGTAAGGAATGATTGGAGGCGTAACTCAACTATGAATTATACATAAAAACAAAGACGAATATTATTTGAATTAAATATTATGTAAAAAACATATGGCTTTTGATGTAAAAATTACATAATATTCAGATAAGTTCGACATAACTAACAAATTGATCAAAGATTTGTTGAGTGCCAACAATAAACATTAGTAAGAGTGAACTTAAAGTTTTATTAAATGCATCAAGTTAGATAAACTATCAACAAATTACAATAAATTTTCGATATGACATAGTATTAAGCAATAGATTTTTTCTGTACCGATTGTCCCAATTGGGTCTCTAATGTTAAAATTAATTTAAGTCAATATAAAACAAAATTTGATTTAAGTTAATTTAAATCGAAACCATTTTAATGTGAATGACTTTTATATGAGCAAAAAGGTATTAAATAAATGAAATCATTTTATGAAATGAGGGAAAATCAAAACAAAAAGATTATATTTAATTCACAAAATTGTTACAAAAGAAGACAACAATATATCCGTTGAATCAATTGCTAATCCATTAGAAATATGTAATTCAAAACAATATTTATTTTGAATTAATATAATAATCAGAGAAAGATTTATATAAAATAGTGACAAATGGTTTAATTCCAATCAAAACTGATATTTTAATTAATGGTTTTTTCATTTATTGATTTAAACCAAAACTTTTAATATAATGTAGTCATTGACCAGTCTTTTATTCAGTCAAATAGTATTGAAGTGATAATACAAAAGTTAAGTTATTGTTTACATTTTGGAAGTTAAGACTCAAGTGAAGTAATTATATAATATAAGTCAAAACATTTTATTAAAATTTATTATAGAACATTTTATTATAGAATTCAAAGCCAATTCACCAATTATTGGCTCATATCAAGAATTTATTGTATTTTATAATTAGAAAAATATTAATCGATTTGTTATGACATCGAATATATTAATTTTAATGAATATACATAAAAACAAAACAAAACTAATCCGCGAATATTATTTCAATTCGAAGTTTTAGTGTAAAATCCAATTGAATTCAAAATATTAGCCTTAAGTCTACTTTAGTTTCCATTGATTTTATAATTCTTTTACCTCTATATAAACCAAAAAGTTTTGTTTTCAATCTTGTATTCATACTTTGATAGAAACACACACACTTTTTATGTTAATCTCTGTCTTATTCTTGGTTTATTCAAAATTTATTAAGAAAATATATGAAAGCAAAGTTGAAAAGCAAAGGTCTTTTTTCACTCAATTATACAACAATTTATTCGTTTGAGTTGTTTTCAAATAAATTATATTTGAATATTCAAATTAACACTAATGAAGGACTCAATGAAACCAAGGGAATATCAAGTGTCACAAATCTTTCAAAGGGTATTCTACTGAAACTTAAATAAAATATATTCCTGCAAACCGTCAGATTTCAAAAGGATTTCTATAAAACACTCAAAAAACAACAAAACACAGACTTAACGTTAAGTGATTTCATTCTAACATTTATTAATTAAAATAGTTTTAATGTTTAGTCCAAGAGCTTAATCTTGTAAAGACTTTAAATGCTAAATAAATATTTTTATTTTTTTTCTTGTTTATTAAAAATATGCTAAGACTTTGCATCGTCATATAACTAAGCTATCTTGGTTATTTTTAGTTTTGTTTTCGTTAAAAAAATTAATAAAAAAGTTTCTGAGTTTTCTCTCATTAATCTAAGTTTGTAATTAAGAAGAATATACTTAACAAAAGTGACAAGAGCATTATTTAGAACATTATTTTCATCAAAAAATTCTTATCACTTAATGGCTAAATCTTTAAGGAAATATTTGAAATTGTTCTTGTTATTAAATAAACATGTGTTAAGCTTTTCACCACTGAATTCAAGTAAAGCAAATAATACATCCGATGTAAGTGTACTTGTTCATTCCATAAACAAGATTAGTAACAATTTAGAAATTTTAGGAAGAACTTAAAGATTAAATACTGAATAAAATAAGCATGGACAATTGTCCATTTAACCATATGATGGGTATTATTCCTTTCACATAGAATTTGATCCAAAATTTTTTTTATAAGAATTATATCTATCAAATTAGATTTACAGTGTACTAGGTCATTCTCATCTAAATTGAATGAAGTAAGAATTTCGATACATTTCGTTGTTTTTATTTATTTTATTACTGCCAGTAATGAATGGAAAGTAAATCCATTTAACCAATTTAACAACTTATAAGAAATTTATGCCATAAATTTCATATCCAGAGGGGAATAACCACAACTTCTAAGATATTTATAATTATTTAATAAGAATATTGTTTAAAGTAAAAAGAATTTAATTTAAAGTTATATCATTTCTTAAAAAAGTTCTCAGAAACTAATTTTATAATAATGATCTTGCCAAATTTAACTAATTTTATAATTTAAAATTTATTGGCCACTAGTTTTCCAATTACCAAGGTAATGGGTTTGTTGTAACCATTTTATGGATTTGTATATTTGACAATAGGTTTTAATGGAATGACTTAAAGTAAGAAATGAGTGGTAAAACTTACTCTTGTCTTAAAGGAGTGTTTTGTTGATTATTATTTTCACTATAAGTTGTGTCCAAATCGTTGGTCTCATAATCGGATGATTTTACAATTGTTTCGGAGGATATGATCGAAATTAATGATAAAAAGAGGAGCGAAACACTCAATAGAGTTATGGATAAAAGATTTTTCGTTTGACAAACGCTTTTTCCGCACTTCATCTTTGGTTTTGATAACAAGTGATGAGAATTACAGAATAAACAACAATCAAAGGAAAGAGAAAATAAAAAGAGAAAACATTCGACAAATCACTGATTAATATATGATAAATATATGAGTGCTTTGAGTGTCAGTTCAAAGAGTCTTCCAAAAAAGCATAAGAAATATGCGATCAGAGGATGAGATGAAGAAAACTGGAGAACACTTTATAACAAATAAAGTTTATATAGAATACAGAATTTCTGCTCAAAAGAATAGTTAAGCCGAACTGCTATAAGTTCTGTGCGCTCAACACCAAAAGTTGGATACCTGTGCCCACGTCATGCTCTGATGCGCCCAATCATTGCTAATGAACGCACGACATATAAATGTCTCTTAAATATTATCAATATTTGTATTAATATTTTCTTCATTGAAGTTAATAATCATTGGATAGAATCGTATCGAAAATCATAAAATTTATTTCTCAACCAATAATTAGATTCAATAGAATATTCTGTAGTCAATTGCATAATAAATATAAGCTAGTTAATTAACTTATCGATCATTAAAATGGTCAAGATTATTTATTCATTCGTTTAATTGTCTCTTCATTATGTTATAAAACGAAATTTCAATTTATTTATGTAATCAAACTCTTCACTCGAGTGGTATCTGTTTATGAGTTTGGGTTATATAATATAAGTTATATTCAAAAAAAAATTTATCTATAGTTTCATCATAATTATACTTCAAATCTAATCTAGGAAAAATCTGAACCTTATCATTTTAAAGTATTAGAAAAGAAAAGAATATATAAAACTATGGCTCAAAATATTTTTCTATTTTTATAATGAAATGAAAATATGAAAAATTACTGTAAAATAATCGGAGTTTTTTGTAGAAAATTTCATTTTTTAATTAAGAAAATAGAGTTTGAAATTTCATTTTCTATTAATAAATATATTTTCATCGTTTATTTCATTTAGTGAAGTGTTTCCAATATTTTTGATAACTTAATAAAAGGCTATAAATTATATTATTGAATAAAATCTGTATTACTTTGACATATATATGAAGGGCTCAAATAAATTAAAAGGTTTAATCGGTTCTATTTATATAATTATAAGTGTGAGTTGTGATTATCACTGAAATTTGACAAAATTTCCCAAAAATTTCTCTAATATTTGTATAATAATTATTAATTTTATTAATATTAAATTAAGAATTTTAGTTATTTTTCCATTTATTTTGAACTCAATTTAATATAAATAATGAATAAATAATAAATATCACAATATTTTAATTACTTTCATAATTTTTTTTGAATTATTCCCTTAAAAAAGAAATTTACTCTTGCAAGAATTATGAGTTTCAAAGTATTTGTTAACTCAAATTCTATTTTTAAACCATTGATTAAATTATATGAATTAAACTATAAATTAAATTTTACTATATTTACTAAAAAGTTTATAAACAATAATGAAAGTTACCCATCATATTTGTTTATACCAGGTCTGTATCAAAAACACTTAAAATAATATAATACTGTGGTGTTCTCGTGGAGAACGGGTTCAATCAGTTAACTTTAGAGCTACTAATTGAGTCCACAATTGAGATCAATGG
>JAQIXI010001839.1:0-12052 GCA_034700165.1 Galumnidae sp. Gr-Ori-00277 | reverse complement strand
CTTAACATACCCTTAATCATTTTTTATAACAATTAGCAATAATTTCATGTAATTCATACATATCTTAGATTTGGGAACAAAATTGTCACGAATTGATAGTTAATATCTTCACTACAAATAAAAGATTAAGATATCAGAGAACTCAAAATTTTTATCAATTTCAATGTTAAATAAATGTATCAAGTTCACATTTAAACATAAAAAGTTTATTTCAAATAAAATCTTTGGTTTTTATAAGTTTTTGTAATTATAAGTATTGCAAAAAAGTTTGCTTTCGGGCGCAAAACCGCTTAAATATGTTAAGATAGCGATATGTAGCAAGAGCATTTTAATTATTTAAAGTGTAATCGTTAGTAAAAATTGATTAACTAAACTAAATTTAATTTAACTAAACTTGACTAGATAATGCTAAAGAAAAATTAAAATCTTTTAAGTAATCGAAGAGGACTTACGTTATTTAAAGGCTGTGCGATAGAGTCGGTCTCCATTGAGTCAGTATTTCTTTGTCCAAAGGATTGTCGATCTTTTGTTTGTCTGATTGTGTTTTGTTGACTAACACTAAAAAAGTAATGTTTAATGCGATTTAATTTTGAACAACATTTGAAACTGAGATGCATTACCATGCGCATTATTCCAGTGTTTAGTGGCACTGGGATTGGACAGTAAGGCATTGCCTTTATATTTCCTCGTTGGCCATTCTTGATGCCTAACTGGTCGATGTTTAAGAGCCACGTGAGGCAATTGATTGATTCGGTACATCACATGCGCTCTTATTATTCAAACGTATTTATTGTGTTGACAACTCAATCCACAATCTGTGCCGAACGACACAACTATTATAAGCTTTAATAATATACTGAATATATTTTACTCTATTTTTAATAATAATCGTTGAAAATATTCATAAGATTTGAACGAATATAATGTATATAATATACATTTCTATACTTTTTTATAATATTTTGTTAGCTTTGCTTTGAATACATTCTTATTTAACTCAAAATAACTGATCCTTTATTTCTTACAATTAATTAGTAGAGAACCGGAATTAATGATCTGTTCCAGTCATATAAGACGGGCCATTCAATACTCAGTCATACAAAGTGCTGACCATTTTCTGAATCATTTATATTGCAATGAGTCTTTCGGTGACCATAATGTGCTTCTATGACACTATTGTGTCAATGGTAGGCCTCCTGTGAGACCGAAGCAAACCGTTTTGAATGTTTTCAGTGTAGGTCTAACACAAAGAAAACTTTGTCTTTACTGCTAATCACGTTAAAAGCTTATACATAAGAGAATTGATGCCAGTCCTGCCAATCCCTTGAGTGGGTCCTCAGGTTTGCCCCGCAAACTGACCAGTGAAGCTCTATGTATAACAAAAGCATTAGTCTAACCATTTACGCGACACAACTCACAACTTGACTTAACTCATGTAACAAATTTATGACTTTTTGTAAACAATTGTCAAACATTTAATGTATTATTATTTGTGAGTCTTTGCATATCCGTTAAACTACTGATTGGTATATAACATGAGTCAGTACTGTTCTAAACCCTTGAGATCATCTTAACTCTTGTAATGGACAGCTTTAATTAAAGGGGCCGTCGGTAGTGACTATAGTTTTTAGTAGACCAAACCAATCAAAGTTTGCAATTTTATGTACCGAATCATTTTGGTTCGTTTGCTTTGGCTCTTATGCTTTCGGACATATTCTCATTTAATGTAATTTATTCTCCATTTAATTGTATTTGTTTTGTTGTATAACAACACTGATCAGCACATTTTCTTCCTTATGGTTACCTTTACTTTTTCGTCTCTCATTTCTTTAATCAGCTCTACTCTACTCTTATTCTACGTTTGAGTCTAAACTTGAGAACTGATTGAAAACAAGAGTAAAGTCTAGTTGTAGTGGAAGTCTCTCTCCCTCTCCCTCTCTAACGAGTAAATGGGCTCACAATCAGTGCATTGAATGTCGATATTGTTATTATTATTATTACTATAATTGCAAAATACGAAACACTGTTAAGACTCGACTGCACTCCATATGGTATATAATAGCATATTATATACCATCATATGGTATGATATGCCAGCACTTTCATGCCTGACCAGCACTTCTCAATACCCAGCCTTTCATATGCTAATCATTTCAGATCATATTGAAAGCAATGAAAACCAAGTCATTTGTAAAGGCAAACAAAAATGGGCGGCCGATATGGCACTGCTTTAAGATAGATGGTCCCAATGCGAGAGAGAGAGAGAGAGAGAGAGAGAGAGAGAGAGAGAGAGAGAGAGACAGAGAGAGAGAGAGAGAGAGAGAGAGAGAGAGAGAGAGAGAGAGAGAGAGAGAGAGAGAGAGAATGACGTGCAAAGACTCGACCCGATTCATGCAATTATAACGATTTAAACCAAAATGAGAATTATTACGAGGTTTGGATTAGTCGTGACCAAGCTCATCAATCAGACTATATATGGGGTGACTTCTCTTTGTATCTAAACTTAGACTTCAATCAAATTTTCGAAATATGAGATTATATTCATTTACTTTCAGAAAAAAAATTGAAGACTGAATGTCAACACTTTTATATTTAAGACTCTTTGAAGGTTTCGGTCAAATCTCGTATTAATTCATTTTATTTGTAAATATTAATATTTAACTAATAAAATGTCAATACAATGGTCTCAAAGGATTTATATAATATATGATCCAAATTCAATGAAAAATGTAATTTTGAAAACCCGAGACAATTATCACCGCTTTATATACGGATAATATTATATAATCTCAACAAATGTATTGTCAGTTAAATTAATTAATAACTAATTAATGTTGAAATTATTAATTAAGACCAGACTATAACCAATTTTCATTTACTAGAATTTTGTCTTTTGTTTTGTAATTTTGTTTAAATAATTAAATTTTAATAAATTGAGTCAAAAAAGAGTTGCTTAAAAGAAGTTACTTCTCTTGAATAATGTCTTTTGGGTTAACACTAATTAAAATTAGAAGAAATTATTTCAGAAAAAAGTTTTTTGTTCTGAAATAAAAGATATTTAATTATTAAAATTTAATATAAATTCGTATTTCATTTGATGGGACACAAACTCTATTTATTTCTTTATAATTAAAAGGATTTATTCAAATGCTTTCAACCAAAAGCTAATGTTATTTACACTGAAAATAATATTTCATTTCAATTGAAGAAGAATTTCATTTGAAATGATTTTAATGCATAAAATGAATTAATTTATGTTTTCTGTTAATAAAAGATTTTGTAAAAACAAGAAACTAATAAATAAGTCGTTTTGTTTGCATATCATTTCATTCTTTAGAAGTTTTCATTTAGTAATAGATTTATTCAAACAAAGATTTCTTTTATAACCAAATTTGATTCAATACCATAAGCTCTGCAAACAATTATCTGACGAACCGATGAGTTTCTAAATTCAATTTATTAAACTTAAATCCAAATCGAAATTATAGTTATTTTTATATTCGATCCAAAAAATTTCAATCAATTTTCAATACATATTCTTCAGAAGAAAATCATCTTGTTCAAATTATTTATCTCAAGTACTTATTTATCTTCTCTACACTAAAATTGTTGAAATATATTCTTCGAAAACTTATTCTAGACATGACTTATGAAGAAATGTGTTTTAACTTTACTTTATATTAAGTGTTACATAAATATAACACATTTTTTTCATTTAGCGGCCACTCCTGTGAATCAATTTTAGTGTTTCTTTTTTAAAACTCAAAAAAGGGACGACCATGATAAATCATCGTTTTGGATATGACTCGAAAGAAATCTACCATTTCTTTGATTCTGTGATATGAAAACATTTGTTAATATCTATTTATATTTTATATTTATTGCTTTAAAATTTAAAGTTTAAATGAATGAGAAAAAACTCAAACAAATGATTAAATAAATTAGTTTTAAATGAAATTTGAATAAATTAATTATAAATCGGATAAAAAGATTTTTATTTACTTTTCTTAAAAACTCTTAATATTAAAATACTTTATATTTATATAGACTCTTACCATTTATAATATATGTATACATTTATTTGTAATAATATATAGAAAATGAATTATTAATATTTGAAATTTATAAAGGATTCAGATTTACTGATGAGACCAATTCAAAATTTTATTAGTAAAATATCCTGGTTACAATACTAGTTTTAAGAGCGGCCTTTGCTTTTGATATTGAAATAAAGGTTTTCAATATTCAGAACAAAAGTGTTTTAGTTTAGTGCCTCTTATTATAAGAATTGAGAGAAGAAGTGAAGAGTTAATGGAATTAATGGAAAAATTGAGACAAAATTTTATTTATTATGATTTGATTCTTACAAAGAAATCGTTTTAAATTCAAATGACAAACGTTTTGAGATTTGTTACGATCTCTGCATCTTTTATTCACTCTTCAATGTATTCATCGAAATGTATTTGTTTTGTCAACTATTGAATTTCATTGAGCAAGATCATCACCAATTCTTTTCATTCCACTGAATATTATTTATTCTAAAACATTTCAATTCAGATTTATTTTAAATTTATTTGAAATTCGATTAGTATTTGAGTTTTACTTAAATTCAAATCCAATGCAAATATAGATCTGGAAATAGGAATAAACAAGAATTTACTCGAAGTCAACAAAACTAATAAAATGTTTTTATAAAAATTTAAATTTTTTTCAATTAACAAAAGAGTTATTTCTCAATCAAATACCATTAAAATCACCATTACTAAAATTACCTTGATTAAAATAGATAAATTTTATACTTGATTTGTTAAACAAATAGAATTTTATCTCTAAATCTTTAATAAACTGAAAATTTTGGAGAAAAAAATGTTCGGAAAAGAAAAATGTTGAGAATCGGTTGCATTTGCAGATCAAATGTTCAGATGAATGATTGGATACAATAAACGAATAGAAATGACAGCAAACAAACCGCAATATTATGATAGTGTAGTTAAACAATGTTATATAATAACAGCCTTTTGTTGAACCAGTGCTGATCCAACCGGCAAAAGGACAGTGCGCTCCGTTTGATGAGTTTAGGTAACCGTAAGCAATGTTTTAAGTTTATTGCATCTGAATTATTGACGATTATTTGCAACCAATGAGTAATACATGCATTCACTTAATAGAGTCTTCAGAACAGAATTTCTCTCATTATTCAAATGTAGATTAACTCCAAAAATCATTTAAGTCTCGAATAATTTTTACTTAAACTCTTTAATCAAAGAAAAAAATTAGTTATACCAACAAAACGCCGATTATTTAGAATTTATTATTTATATAATTCTTATACAAAATGTGAATTTATTATGAGTTTAATACCATTTTTGTGAAATTAAATGCATTTTATATATAATATATAATAGGATTGTGTTAAACAAAATTCGTTTGAAACAAATCTATTGAATTGTATATTAATGAGAGTTTGAATGCTAACGAAATAATCAATTTTGTCAAATGCTATGAAATTAAGTGAAGTTTTAGATAAAAAAGTGTTCGCTTTGGGAAATGTGCAAACATTGAGTATAGCACTAGGAATAAGGCATTTATTCGAAGTGACTCTTTCCTAAACATTGATATTTCATTGCAATGAATAGTAATTAGGGTCTGATGTAATACAAAAGTGAGTCTAATTAAAACGAGATTCTCTCTCAAAAGCAATTGTTTGTCTCCACATTTGCATGAGTTTTATGTTTGAATATATAACGCATTGCTTTCTCTTAAACAATGATTTTCATGTCTCCCAACGAAACTCTCAATACTTTTCTCTTTATTCCTAACTTTTGACTAAATAAACAAATAATGAAATTCATTTAGAAAATGGACTTTATTAGCATTTAGTCCACTCTTTTCAGCACAGGTTCACTATTTTTACAGTTATTCTATAATCAAAATTACTTTCTATCAGTGAATAGAAATGTTTTATTTTATGCTCTGAGAAACGCAAAAAAGCCATTGAAGTAACCTCTGACCCCTTGCGTGACATACGTCCCAGAATTATCTATGTATGTGTCAAAACCCTAATGAAACTCTACTCCAGATAAGGCTTAATGTCTTGTATGCATGCATTAGAGACAATGATCAAGGTGATTACATTATCTCAATCAGATACTACATTTAGATACTAACTCTAACTTTGAATAGAAAACGACATTTAAGTCTTTTAATATTAGTTTAGAAGAAAAATAACTTGTTCACTTTAAATACTTCTAATTAGTAAAATGTTCTCAATTAAATAATGGAAATGGAGCTAGCCACTTTTGATTATGTTGTATTTTCATTAATGATGTATAAGTAAGTCTTGATATCATCGAATGTAGTGATTCATAAATCAGAGCATTGGCTAAATTGGAAGGCATTGGAAGTAATCAAAAGTCGTTTAGCCTCAATAGGCTGTTATTAAATCGATTGGACGATACCTTTCATACGAGCGCTAAACACAACTATATTTCATTTGATGTCATTATAAATATTCAATAATATTCTATTACTTGAAAACAATATAAGAGTATATTTAATGTATTTTTGCGTTCATTAATATATCTGTAATTTTTATGATTTACAAAAAGTTTCACTAATGCTTTCAATCTAAATATGAGTCAATATTCCGGTAAATATGAGAATCGGTAATATCTATTAGTGTTTCACTTGAATAATAGATAATATTATTATGCGATAGATCTGCAAAATTGATTGTGAAATATAATAATGTTTTGTTTTAATAATAAACTGGCAATTTATATGACTATTCTTATATACTAACTGTGTCTTAGTTACTATCTATTATCTAATATATATGATTACATTCAATAGAAAATATCAATCCATTTGTCAAAATTAAAAATATAAATCAAAAACACTTTTATTATTATTCATTTGTTGCGAATAAAAATAAAATTTTAATTACAAACACTTAAATTTGCTTTCATATAAAGCAATCTCTTATTTATGAATAACCATTAAAACAATTAAACCATTAAATTGTTTGATTAAAAAACTTAAAAATAAATTATTTCATTTTAAATATAGATTATCTAGAATGTTTTGATAAGAACTAACTTTAAACGACACAAAGTCTTATTTATATTCAATTTATTTGTTTATTAAATTAAAAGTAATGCAATCCTTAAAGAATTTAATTGTAAACAATTTATTTCTTAACAATTTTTGATGCATTCCTTTCTCCAATTCTAAAAAAAGGAGAGAAATAAAGGTCTTTAGATTTGACTCAATTCGTTCAAAATAGAAAATATTTAAATACATAAAAAGGGAATACAAACGATATAAGACCTTTTATGACGAATATTTTATTCATAATTCAAGGATTCTTTCAAATCACAACACTTTCTAAGTGAAAATTTAATCTTGTTCCCGATCAAATTAGATTAAGGTGCCATTTTAAACCAAGATATGAATCGAATTTTATTAAAAATTTATTAAAAATACTTATTAGAAAAGTTGTTTAAGATTTCAGATTAGAAAAGAATTTTAATGAATATATTTGTGGTTAATTTTAAGAGAAAATGGTTTTCTATGTTCACAATTTGTTTATTGTTTTGATATCAAAGCAATTATACAATAAAATACAAATTTTACTGAATTTTAGTCAAAAATAAGTATTTTGTTGTTATTTTTGTAAATATATTTACAGTTATTTCATTGAAAAGAATAAAAATAATTAATTTATTGACATTAGATGTAGAGTAAGAAAATATACCTGATATGAGTGATATGACTGATATGATTAGTTAGGGATGCACTCAATTACTGAAACAATTGAAGCGCAATGGCTTTGGTTCCTAAAGAGAATTACCTTTCACAGTATATGAATAGTTGGCGAATCCAATACTTTGATTTGTTTCCAACTTTTTATTATTAACGCTTCACTGTTCATACAATATATAGAGAGCACATCGTTTCAGCCCATCGTTTCTATCACTTGATTCTGTGTTTGAGGGGAACATATCTATTACCGGCGCTATTATATGACGACTCACTTTAAGTTAACGTTGAGTTACAGAATCCTAAGCCATACAAATAGTTTAGTAGAGATGGAGAGAAGAGTATTCTAACTATTATCTGTTGGCAGCCCTCGAGTCCAATGAGTTGTGCCTCACTTTAATCCCTAAAACATGACTAAACTTTGTCCAACTTTGTTGAGCACAACCACAGCTTATATCTCGTGTTAATCCGAGCGTTCAAAACATTGAAACCATGATTTTCACTCACATTAAGAGTCTATGATTTGCATTAAATTATAACGAATTACTTGAATTAATGTCTTCTAATTTGTAGTCCAAAAACAAATTCGATGTCAAATATTTTGCATTAATTTAATATCAATTAAGCAATTCATTCATTTATCGCTATTTGAGGACCAATTAATTCAATTAAGATTAACATATAATAGAAGCAGTGATTTCATTGTATATATGATGGGTGCAAATGTTGTTTAGTTTAAATATTTGTTGAATTATTTTATTGCAGTGAAGAATGATTTTGTTGATTGAATTTTATGTCCGACAGATAATAGTGTCTCAACTCTAGTAATGTCTGGTAATAGTGTTTTAGATTCCCGTATATTCATCTTAAATCTCTTATGAAATATCGTATTAGAGAAGGCTTTATAGTAGTGTTATGTTGTGGTGTTGTCGGTGGCGGTGGTTCAGGTGCGGCCAATTGTTGTATGTCCTATTATTGAAGACATGAGTCAACTTGAAAGCTGTGCCTCAAGTACTACATTGATGTCTGTTCACTACATCTTTAATTGCTTATTGCTTTTCAACAGTTCTTTGCTATAAATCTGATTCAAAGTTATAGAGAGTTGGCTTAGTTTTGATCGAATATTACTATTATTATGATTGCAGTATTAGTGAACACACAGACAGGTTATACTCGAATCAGTTTCCGCTTCGTTACATATAAGTGAATTTCGTGAAGCGAATCAACATTTATTTGCAGGCATTGCAAAGCATTGCAGTCATTGCAGGCACTGCCGTCTCTTCCCTTTTCTTCTACTGAATAATGCATTCAACAGTGTTTCAGTTGTAGTGAACAGAGTAATAGTGAACTCACTTTTTTATTTATATTATCTGATGTATGCACTAATTTTATGACAAAATAGACTCAAAAGCGTCACATTTTTTATTTGTTTCGAATCCAATGATTATTGTGTTAGTCGTTGGCATTAAAATAATTTCCGCCACAAATCTATGCACCAGTTTTATAGTCAAACACAAACAGTGAATCAAATTATGTAAATGTTTTGATTAACTTCTCTCCGGTTACTCTCATATATAATTGTATCAAACGATATGATTCACAATCAAATTACACTCTTTTTGCTCTTCTAATCAAAACTCATTTTTATTCGATTCTCCCAATCGTTTCAAAGCTTTGAATTTTTCATCGATTTTATCGTTTTATTATTTTTTTATTATTTCCATCTCTTTATCGATAGGTTTTTAAACTCTTTGTATTATTTGAAACATTAATCAAAATATTAGTTATGAATAATAATTATTTATAATTTAATATTTATTTAATTCTTTGTATATATAATTATTTTTCTTAATTTTTTGATTAAAATATTCATTAGTAAAAAGCATTTAATTAAAAATATTTACCAAGTAATTTAATTAGAAAGAAGTTGCATGCTATTAATGTAACTAGATAAAATTAGTTGTATTCAATGCCCTGAAATAGTGTTTTTTCATTAGAGTGTTATTATTGAATGTAATTCATAAAAGAGTGAACGTAATTAACAGATATAATCAAAAGAAGTAAATAAATGTCAAACTTTTGAAAAGTTTGTGCATAAAATTTTTGGATTGTGTTTAATGCAATTTATTTAATTGTATGCAATACTGAAATATCAGAAGAGAGTTATTCTATGAATAGTCTATTGAGGCAACGATTATAGAGTGACTTTGCAGTGAAGTGCTCTGTGAGGCGAGGCTTGTAATGAATGTTTCGTCTATGAGCCGATTAATATGATGTCAATAGACTACGGATCCACTCTTTAGAAAGCGTTATATAAGATATCGGTAGACGAAAATCACTTTTATTCTGCAATCACTTTTCACTGCATTAGTTGATTAACATCTAAAAGCATTTCATTAAGCAATGCAAACGACTTAATTGAAAAAAGTTGATCCTCTCCTAACATTTTTTTGCCTCTTCTCTATGTCTGGTGTTATCTGAAATGCATTACATAGGGAGCGGTGTTTTCATGTGTTTACCTTTAGTTGTTTGTTGGCACCAATTCATCAGATGAATAGAAGTCTCATTTTGAAAGCAAACACTTGTTTTTAAAAAGCGAGTAATAGTTTTCATCAATTCTTTCATAAAAAATGATAAAAACTTTTTTTCTGAAGTTTTCTATAAGTCTTAACAGTTTTCTAATTCAATAACCTTAGGCTGAGAAATGATTTTAAAAATGTTTTTGAAAGCTTTGAATATTACATATAATGGTTAGATAACATACAAACTCAGCGATGAATAATTATTTTTCTTTTATTTGACAAAAAAATTTTGGCCAAACATTTATAATATTTGATTGTTATATACTTGAAGTGAAAATAAATCTGATAAGAAATTCAGCGAATCGTAGCGTTTATTATAATAAATACTATATTTAGAAACTTATATTAATATAAGATTCTATGATATCCTACGATAGGTCTTATAATAGGCCCCAATGAGACCATAAGTTGGGTCCGACGTAACCGATATCTCATAAACATGTTTTAATGAGCAAATAAGTGTCACTTTAGATATTTCTTTCTTTATTAGAGGAGTGAGTCGTATATAATAGAGAAACGTTTGCCAAATATTGTGCATCACTTTTATGTCCAACAAAACGCTTATTAACTTAATTGTAAAAATCATTATTGAAACCAATAGCTAACAGAGAGTATAGAACAGCACAACACAGGCCTCTGATTTGCACACATCTGTAACAATGAATCTTTTTTGATGTAGTTTTTTGGAGCGGTATGTGAGCACACCATTCAATTTTATAGTGTATATGAATATTGAAATTTTATTACTCCTCTTATACTGTGAAGCACTCGACCGAAAAAGTTTTCATTGAAAGGGAGTTATATTTGATTTGATTGTGTTGTGCCCTCTTCTACCCCCCGTGCAAAAGACCGAAATAATTTGTTTTGATGAGATTTTTTCACTTGTGCTCGCTCACACTCGGGCACACTTACTTTTTGATGGATCTCTACTTACAGTCCATAATAACAGCTGCTATTCATTCATTGATCAAAAGAAAATGTGTTATAGAGTCGGACACTATTATGCAATTGTCGTTAAACAGTTAAACACTGGTGTCGTCGCCTATCAATTGTCTAATGATTTCTTGCAATCGATGGCACTTCAAATTTGATACAATCGATTCACTTATTTGATTCTTCTATCGGTGGCACACCATCTGCTCTCAGCTCACTATTAAAACTTAACAAAAGTGTGAATTAAACGCAAACACTTCTAATGACCGAAACTTAAAATTAATGTTTGAATTAAGAGTATTACAAATAAATGTTCACCAAATTATCCTCACTTCAAATATTATATTCTTTTTTTAAAATAAATTTTATAATTAAGTTTAACTTTTAATATGAGATAATAAATGATCGTTCTTTGCATCCTTTGCATCTATCTACTTTTTGTACACAAATAAATAAAAACAAAAATAAGTAAAATATTTATTTTGTTTAATAAAAAATTTAGAAAAAATGGCGTTTTTTGCAGAAATCATTAAATATTTTATTTAAAATTCATAGTTTTGTTGAAATAATTGAAAGTATTATTTAATTTATTTCTCGATTCAAATCTATTTGACATAAAGTTTGAACGACTCATTTGATATCTATTTAAAAATGTGTTCTTAAAATTAAAAACTTTCTACTCTTTACAAAAAGCTGAATACAGAAATCGATGGAAAAATCTAATCAAATTTATGAATTGGAATAATCAAGTTCATTCAAACTTGTATATTATATAC
>JAQIXI010001838.1:0-12055 GCA_034700165.1 Galumnidae sp. Gr-Ori-00277 | reverse complement strand
AAATCTAACTTTGAGTCAGACTTTAACCGGTTTTACCCGAAAGTTGCAGATGTCTGGCGGAACAATGCAACAGACAACCACTGCTCCCAATATGGCTGCTATGCCTATGTCTACACTTCCCACTGGCGTTAGTTCTACCACTCCTGGTTTAGTGTCAGCCCAACCTCCTTCTCAACAACAAAACGTTTTGTTGAATCAGGCGTTGGGACCCGTCAATAATCAGACCACAAACACATTCTTAGCGAATAACCCCCTCCAAGGATTAGTCCAAAACAGTGGACCTCAAATGCAAAATACCGGTCAAACACTACAATCTTCACAACAGACAACCGGCACCGCCGGTACTCAACAATTTGGTTTAATGCAGAATCAAATGCAGAACCCAAATGTCGGCCCAAACCCTACAATGCAAACAACGGCTCCCCGTTTCGCCTCTCAACTCACTTTGAGCGCATCCGAACGACAAAAAAATTTGTTAGCGATTCAACAGTTGGAACAGACTCTTAATGAGGCTAAACGTAAAGAAATGGAGTTCCAACAACAACAGCAACATCACACATCACAAACCGTTAACGAACCGACTGTTCAGCAGCAGCAGCAGCAGCAGCAGCAGCAGCAGCAGCAACAACAGCAGCAGCAGCAAGCACAATTACAACAAAACCAAATCAGACAAACACTTCAGCACTCACTCCAACAAAAGCATTTGTTGCAACAACAACAGCATCAACAGCAACAGCAGCAACAACAACAACAACAGCAACAACAGGTGACCGGCATTAATAGCAATCCACAGCTCAGACATCTTCTGCAACAACACCAACAACACCAACAACAACAACAGCAACAAATGAGAGCCGCTTTACCTCAACAGCAGATTCTGGTTCAGCAGAACATTGGATTAGTTCAACAACAAAGTGGAGGCCCCGTCACTCAATTCCGACTCCAGAATCAGGCTCTCAATCAATTAACTCAACAACAGTCACAACCACTGCAACAACAAAACCGAACAGCAAATGTGTGGGATAACCAAGGACTTCTTGATTTTTAGACTATACTATTATATTTTCATTTTAATTCTAAACTTAAGATTATATTTTCTTTTTGTTTTAACTTTTTGTAAATAATCGCTTATTTTTTTATATATTATCCAAATTATTGTCAGACAATTAGCTTAAAATTATTTAATATTTTATATTTAACACAAAGTTTTAAATTTTTTCTTATATTTAAATAAAGAATTATTTGAAAATCTCTAAAAATTTGATATTTTATCACAAATTCCTTTTTGTTTAAAATTTATTAATTAAAGGATTAAATATTTAATAGTCTGTGATTTGAGTACATTTAACACATTCACAGACTCTAACTTTTAGTCAAATCAAACAAATCAGAGATAATTTACTTTTAATTCGATTATAAGTTTTGAGTATTTATTGATTTCAATGAAAAGAAGTGAATAAAAGTGAAGTTCGCTCTCATTATCGACAAAACATATGAATGTTTAAAGTGTTTTGTCTGAACTCAAACCAAAACTTTTTGACATTTTTTAAATGTTATAATAATTATAATTATTATTATTATTGAATTCATTTATAGATTATCGCAAACTTTATTTGTCTCTCAATTATTGCCATATTTTTATAAATTAATCAAATGTTTGGCCCTTTTTTGCCCTAATTTTGTATTCATTATAAAATCTGTGATTTATTCTCATTGTTTTGATTCAAATTTATAACAAATATTGAAATTAAACCATAAATTTATTAAAATCTTTTTGAGATTAAATATGAATTCAATTGTTTTGAAGCGATGGACGACTTTTGGACAACAAATTTATGTCGAAAATTGGTGTCAAAGATATAAAAACTTCAAATTATTGTAAATTTCTTCGTTTCAACTCTTTGTTTATACTTAACTTAATTTAATTGAATTTCAGTTCACGAATGAGTTCTTCAGACAATCTTCTGAGTATGGATTCAATAAATACGAACATGGTCAAAATGGAGTACGCCGTGAGAGGACCCCTCCCTATAAGAGCCACTCAAATAGAGAATGAATTGAAATCGGGAACAAAAAAGCCGTTCTCTCGAGTAATTCGGGCCAACATCGGTGACTGTCACGCAATGGATCAAAAGCCCATTACTTTCATTCGGTTTGTTATGAATTGTTGTCAATTTTAATCGCTTAATGTCCGACTAAAAAAGGCAGGTAATCGCCGGAGCTGTCAATCCTTCCCAAATGAATTCAAATCAAGACATCCCTCAAGAAGTGAAAGAAAGGGTTAATTTATTACTGGACGGATGCGGCGGTCGATCGGTTGGCTCTTATTCTGACGCCACTGGAATTGAAATAATTCGAAGACATGTCGCCGATTATATAAAAGAAAGGGATGGCATTGACTCCGAGTGGCAAAATGTAGTCTTGACTACCGGTGCTTCAGAGGGAGCGAAAAGTATTCTTGCTTTTATTAACTCAAAGGCTAAGGACGGCATTCCAACGGGAGTAATGGTCCCAATTCCTCAGTACCCCTTATATTCGGCCACTTTGACTGAATTAGGAATGAATTTGATTTCATATTATTTGGACGAACAAAATCAATGGGCGCTCAGTATTGACGAACTGAATCGAGCCCTCAATCAATCGAAAAATAAATGCAAACCTAAAGCCATTGTTGTTATAAATCCTGGAAACCCAACCGGTTCTGTACTGACCCGAAATAATATTGAAGACATCATTCGATTTGCAAAACAAAATAATTTGTTAATAATTGCGGACGAAGTCTATCAGCACAACATTTGGGACTCTGACTCACAGTTCCATTCTTTTAAAAAAGTGATGAACGAAATGGGAGTCAAACTTGAATTGGTTTCTATGATGAGTGCATCTAAAGGTTAGACACTTTTCATACTTCTGTACACCCAATCACTCATATGTTTATTCTAAAGGTTTTATGGGTGAGTGTGGTCTTAGAGGAGGATATTTAGAGCTCACAAACTTCGATCCCGAAGTGAAGGCAGTGTTTTATAAAATGCTGAGCGCAAGACTTTGTTCTTCTATTTTGGGTCAGATAGCAATGGATTGTGTTGTAAACCCTCCGCCTAAAGGAACGCCTTCTTATGATACTTATATCAAAGAGAAAGAAGAATGTCTCCGATCACTTCAACAAAGAGCAGAAATAGTGGCCAATACTTTTAATTCGATTCCGGGAATTGAATCTAATAGAGTGGCCGGTGCTATGTATGCCTTTCCCAAAATTATTTTGCCGCCCAAAGCTATTAAAGCCGCCGAAAGTAAGGGTCAAAAACCTGATTTCATGTATGCGATGGCACTTCTCGAAAATACTGGTATTTGTGTTGTTCCCGGTTCTGGTTTTGGTCAAATAGAAGGAACGCATCACTTCCGGACCACTATTTTACCTCAAACTGAACTCATGAATCAAATGATGAAAAAATTCAAAGAATTTCATTTAAATTTTCTTAAAGAATATGAATAACAAATACTTTAGACATAATATTCACTTAGAGTTCAAAAATAACTGTTTTCTGTTAAAACTGATAAATCACTCAATTATTTGAAACGTTTTTATAAGAAATTTACAGAAATATATGACATTTTATTAAACAATTCATCATTTGATTAATGTTCACAAAAATTGCCTTAAATTAGATCATAAATCAAATGATTTGAACAAATAAAAAGTTTTTATCGATTTGTTATCAATGAAATATAGTTTATTAACTATACGTTAATTCAATTTCATAATTCAGTATTAAATAATGAAAAATAATGACTCGTTTTGATTACAAATAAATCTTACCAAAAGTTTATCAGACAATTGTTATAAACCTTTTTTTTTATTATAATTTGATTTTATAAAGAAATAAATGTTATATAAATATGTTCTTTAGTTAATAAATTGACAAATGTTCTAGATTATACATATTGATCAATTGATATAAATATTAATTTTAAACTAAGTTTTCATTTAAGGTATTCACTATTTTTATTAAAAATTTATCGAAATTATATAAACCATAGAATTATTCATTAAATGAAAGTTCTATACAAACAGTAATGAGTCGTTTGAAAGGATTGGCTTTTAATTTATCGTTTTATTCCTTTAATTATTCGATTACTTATATTATTCGGAATTTTATCTTTTGATTTCAATTAAATGATTGCCATAACAATCGGTTTTTAATGGAATATTAGTCTAATTTTAGTAAATTAGTCGTTCATATTAACAAACTTACATATAACTTATGTAGATTATGTAGATATTGTATTCCCTGATATGTTTTATGACTGTGCTAGCTCAATATTTTGTTTTTACTAAACAGAAATATTTCGCCTAAAAATAATAATTCAAAATAAACTTTTATTAAAAGAATAAATAAAACATTAATTGATTCAATAAAACTATAGTATAATGTTTTGTCGAATCAGTATTTTTAAAAACTGATAACTAAATTAATAAATTGTTTGATAGGGTTTTACTACTTTTCTTTTTTTTTCTATATTTAATATAATTTAAAAGTGATTTAAACATTTATTTGAGTTAAGAATTATCAGTATTTCAAGTAATTAATAGTCGATAATCAAAATCAAGTCTTATTTGAGTGAATTATCTCTTCGTATATTAAATATGTTTTGTACTAATATTTTATCGCAAATTCTCAATGATTTCTAATTAATTATATTTATTGTGAAACCATTGCTTTGAAAGTTTGCCTCAAAATAATTGTTTAATAAATGTTTAATTAATTCTTAAGTTATTGTTTCGATTCTAAAAAACTATTGAAAGTATTTAATTAAAATGAATTAATCGCTTATTATCTTAATATTTGTGCAAATAATTAGTTTTTCATTAATTTTTATACCAATTATTCATTCATTTTATTGACAAATATTTAATCAAAAAAAAAGTAAAAGAAATGAGAATTTTCACACTTTTTATTGTAACGATTTGTGTTTTACTTGTTTTCGATATAATATGTTCTGTCGGTAAGAATACATTTTATATTCTTTTCTTTAAAGTCTTAAGAATTCAATCAATAAATTAAACAGAAATATGGAAAATCTTCAGTCAATAGATGTAAGGAAATGACTATTTTGCCAAGGTTATTCTGAAAAGCTACAATAACTTTTGAATGCATTTTAATTTTTAAATTCCTAAAAGTTTCAGAGTTTATACAATAGTTGTGAATATAATTCATTAAAACATATTTTTTTAAAATAATAAATATTTTTTTAATTGAATATAATTTTTTAGAGTCGGGTTTTGGCAAAAGAATGAAGAAAAAACTGAGAAAAATGGCTAAAAAGGCCAAAAAGTTGGCTAAAAAAGCAAAGTCTGACGAAATAATTGAAAAATTTGGTGAAATGTCTATCGGTTTTCATCAAGAATTGTAAATTTTAATGGAATTTCTATCGAACATTCATTTAGACACTTATTTTAAAACTAAATGTTATTCTTATAACAAGTTTTAATTTATAAGTTAAATATCATATTTTTTATAACATATGACTTATATTTCAACTAATATTTATTCTTTCAGTCATTTTTAGTGAAATATTTTCATTGATTTGTAAAAAATAGTGACCATTGAGTAAACGATTGATAAATATTTTAGTCATAGATTTCAACATAAAATTTGTAAAAAAATATAAATATTTAGTCAATGATTGCATTGATTTCAATTGATTTCTCATTCAATTAATTATTTGTATTAATAAATTTTTTTAAATGAAGATTATTACCTTAAACATAATTCTATTGAATTAAATTTCTACAATAAACTTCGCATGCTTATATTTTTTTTAAATTAATAAAATATTGACAAACGGAAAACACGTATTAAATTCAATTTTGATCTAGTTTATAAAAATTTAAAACTTTAAAATAAATCTTTTGAAATCTTTAAAATGTAAGATATGAATCATATGATATAAAATATCAAATTTTTTGAAAATTATACAAGGTAATGCCAAGATTTTTTATTTTCATAAAATTCAGAAAATATAATAATTGAAGTTAAAAATTATTTTATTATCACATATTCGACGAGATATAAGAAAGAGTTGCCAACCATTTAATAAGTGCTCCGACGGTATACAAAATTTGTCGTTTTGTGCAGAAAAGAGACACCTCTTTCATATGGTTTAGCATTAAAGGGCCAAAACAAACACAAAACCTATTATTTTGCGCCAAAACTTTTATTTAAGGGAATCTTTTATTTTATAATTATAATTAAAATTGAAAATAAAGTTCAAATTAAAATAATTTAAATTGCATTTGTAATTGATCTAGCTACTTTTAATAAATTGTATTTTCATTCAAACTTTTAACAAAATATTCTTAATATACCAAAGTTTTGTTCCCTTTCTATACATTTCTCTGGACTATTGTCTCTTTTCTTCACAAAACCATTCAAATGCATTGAAAAAATCAGCCAAAGATTTGTTTATAAAAGAGAATTAACAGAAAAAAGAAATTTCTGGCAAAACTCCCAAAGAATGGATTCTTTTCACTAATGAGTTGAAGCATTGATTCATTATTTATTTAATCTTTGACTTACATCTGATTCCTTAACATTTGTTTCGAGCAAATTTCAAACTTCTATTATCTAAATTCTTAGAAGTCATCGATTATTTAAAACTTATTTTTAAATTTTTTTAATAAACACTTTTCTAAATCTTATAATCAGTTCTTAAAAAATAAAAATTTTTGAAATCACTTTTAATATGAGTCCACTTTTTAGTGTTAAATCAATGCAAACAATAAAATAATAAGAAATGTTTTAAATAGAAATAAAAATCTAAGAAAATGTCTACAAAACAATTTAAAATAAAGAAATTTATCTCATTTATCAAGTTTTTCAAACGAATAACCAAGGACAATTATTTAAAGAAATTTTCAATAGACATCCACTTTTTAAAACTTAAATGGTTTATATTTTATCATTACTTATGGCTTTATTCCTATTTATTCACTTATTTATGACTTTATTTAACAAATTCTAAATACAAGTAATGGTTATTAATAATTAACAGATGAGGAATACGTGAATCTAAACTTAGTAAGTTATTATACTAAGTTTAGATTCACGTATTCCTCATCTGTTAATTAAAATTGAAATAAATGTGTATTTTTAAAAAAATTAATCCATTAAATGATTAAAATATTAATGATTTGATTTACTAATTGAAGTGTAAAAATAAAGTTCATATAAAGTCCATCCATTCCTCAACTATTAATAATTCTATACTTTACAATACTTTAACAATACTCTTATTAATGAATTTGCAAATTTTAATGCAGAGTTGAGGAACGGACTATTTTCTCACCTTTTACCTTGCTAATATTAAATAAAGTTTATTTACTTTAATAAAAAATTGTTTACATTTGAAATTACTATTAAAATAAAGAGGAAATAAAATATGAACATAACTTATATAATAACTTAAATTTATATAATAGTATAACTTATATTACACTCGAATACCTTTTAAGTAAAGTTTGTGAATATCTATTACAATAAAACCTCTATTACTCGAACATAGGAGTGAACACACAGTGATTTACAATTTTTGTTCGACTTATAGAGGTTTTAGAGATATAGAATAATATTAAGGTATATGAAGTGCTTTAATATCGAAGTCAGTGTTCGGGTTAGATAAGGGTTTCGACAGACAGAATATTCGAGATATAGAATATTGACTGTATATTGAATCGATTTAATATAATTTATATAAAATTTGACAAATATTTTAGTAAAAGAATATCAACACATTATTTATACCACTTAAATTTGAACATGAACAAATTCATGAGTTTAATCCTTTGAATCCAAAATGGTCCCAAAATATATTGTCTATGGGTGAAATAAGTTCAGGGTATTGTCTAATTGAGTGATATAAGTTGAAAGACTTTCAATGAAAGTCTTATCACTTCATTTGCATAATAAGGCTTTTGGACTAATCTTATAATAAAATTTTGCCAAAACAACGAAACACTTGAAAATTGAGGCATTTTTTTATTTAATCTAAACATTCATTGAATGTAATTCTCATTATTTTTGATTTATTTGATTCTTATATAAAGAATTTTAATTAAATTTCGAGTTAACTAATGACTTGTTTTTACTAACGATTCCATCACTTTTATTACAAAACAAGTGAACTACACTTTATTTGCACTGATTTTATACTTAATTGAAAATGAAATTAACCCAAAATAACAGACTTTCGGCAAAGATTTTATTAAAAACTAAGAATTTATTTTTCCACTATTTTTCATCCAATGATTGACAATATTTTATAATTAATTATTAATTCTTCTCAAATCTATTTTCATTAATTGAAAAGAATATTCAGCTCAATATATAGGATTAGTGTTAAGGTCATTAATAATGAGTCATTATACAGTGAGTGGCAGAAATAAGGAAACGCAGTGAAAGCTATGTTATCAAATTAATCCCTTATTAAAGATTAAAATGTGATACAGGTTTCACTCGTGACTCTAAGTCTTATTTTGAAGTATTGAGTGAATATATTAGGTCCTACCAAAAGGGTTTGACTTTTGGCATTAATTTGTGCACTACTTTAGGCGGCGATCGTTGGGTTCTATTATATTATACTTTGTATTAAAAACTATTAAATTATTTTCAAAATAGAGACGACTTTTTTGTCAGAAATAACCTTAAATTATAGGAAAAATAGCGTTCAGTCACTTTTCATTGAAATCAATTCTGAGAACTATGTGTTTGTTGTGTAATATTATGAACCCGACTGTAGTTCAGGTTGAAAGACATTCGCTGAAAAATGGCATTTTTAATAGATATAGGGAACTACCATGACCTTTTTAATAACAATGAAATAAGGGTCACTCCACAAACTAAAATTATGGAACTATTGAAGTCAATTCAACATAAATTGCATGGTTACTTTTCATGATTTATCTTGCTAATTCTTTCCATTCACTTTAACTTTTGGTGTGACCTTATATTATAGTCATTTATTTTAAGCCTTTAAATTATTTATTTATTTAAAGAACAAATAAATGCCATTTTCTAAAAGATAATTAATCGGTATATACCCTGAATACAATCTTCTTTTAGTTAGGAAAATGTCTTCATTCAAATAACGAAATAATAAAATGGATAATTGATAACTAAAAACGTAAAACAAATTGTTTGCATCAAAAATATATTTTATAAAAGAATTTTATTGAATAACTTATGAATAATTTATGCAATAATTTATAATAATTTCATTAATAATCCAATTATAATATGAATTTAAAATAAATGGTTTAAAACAAAACAATTTCTACGATTCAACAAAAATCTGATTTCTTTTGGAACAAAAAAATTACATATTTTTCTACATTTTTTTAAATAATTGATGAAATAATTTGATTCCTTTCTTCTTATTCTGTTCTATGACTACATCTAAAAATAAAATCAAACAAAAAAATGTAAAATTAGTTTAAATTCCGCGAAATTGATTTTTCAGGCGATTATTACGACATAAAAATGCATTTATGGAAAACAATGGGAAACATACCAAAGACCGAAGTATATAACCCAAAGGATAAGTAGTAAAAGGATTAATATCAGGTAATTAACAAACAAACTTTGGGCCTCTTTTTCCGGCATCGCATCAATTGAGGGCTTCACTGAAATTATGGTAACTGAATGGAAAGGTTAATACAATTTGTGAGTAATGACAGAGGAATTACTTTTAGTTATTGCAATTCAAAACAATTTTGATTCAATTGAATAAAGTCTTGTCTATCACTGAATCTGAGAAAACACTACTTTTTAATATTCCAACAAATTCTCAATTCGACAGTAGTTCCCAAATGACTGATATTTCTGTGAATTACTATAATTATGCGGAAAATATTTTTAAAACTATGATCTAAACTAAGGAATAGTATATAACTTTGAAAAAAACAGTGAATATCGACGGAGAAGAGCGCATATGTCTTAACATCACTTCAATAAAATTTAAACTTTTTTCTGAAGGAATAATGTATTCGAAGATTTAAAAATATTTATAGATTTATAAACTGATTGCAAACACATTTTCCATTAGGTTTTGGTTTCTATATTTGATTGTTTCATCTGTCACTCAACACCTAATTCAGGATTTAGAATAAATATCAATGATCTAGGCAAAATATTAATCTATTTGATCTAATTAAGCAAAACAGAAACGCTCCAACTATTTATATTTAGTTAATAATAACTTGAAATATGTCCTCGAATTAAATTAGAAACGGAAAATTTTAGGAGAAAGTCGAGAGTCTTTTGAAATAAGTTTTTGGCAAATATTATATAAAACATTGATTTCATAAAATCGGAGATAAGTCTTAATCGGGTTATCATTCCCTACACTTTTAGGAAACACTGGAAGTCAAATGTTTTCAAAGGATTTTTGGCATTCATTGGGATTTTGACAAATATTTTTAAAGGGATTTAATAAGGATTAGCCTTAAATAATAATTGCTTTACTCACTCCTGTGTAAAGAACCCAAAGAATTAAAAGTAATAAAATGATGACAACATAGTTCATCATTAGACTCTGGGCCTGTTTATCATCCAATGCCATTGTATCTTGATACCCGTTCCAAATCTATGTAAACACTGACCAAAACTCTTTAAGAATTGATAAAAGATTATCAAAAAACGGATAAATAACGGAAACAATAATCGATTGAATAACAAATTACAAAGAAGTGATTCGTTAAGAATAAGTCTCTTTTATTATAAGAGAATAAAATGTAGATTACGGGGCAGTCCTTACAGTCCTTACAATCCTAACAAATATATTGGCTTTGATTCTGAATTTTTTAATAAAAATGTGCGCAACTGTTTCTTTGTCTGATTCTAAGTATCTTTAAATGATTGCTAGTCTTGAGCCAAGTTTAGACTCATTTGAATCAGAACTACAAAAGCGTAACAATTATTACAACTTATTTGAATCACTTTCTCGACTCCCTTTTGACAAAAGCATTGAATAGGAATCAGTTGTCAGACTCTCCAACAAATTCTATAAATATTTGTCGGAAAACTAACTCATTTCATAAGTAATCGGATTTCATTAGCGACTCATTACTTCTCATTCATATTTTCATAACTCAAATAATGATTAAAATTGATTTAACCATAAAAATATTTTTGGATTACATTCGGAATTCTAACAATTTTTTTGTTAAAGTATTTCGTCAAATATTTCATAAATTTTATGTTAAAAAGAGTAGATTTTCTCTCAAAATAAAATTCGAAATACAGTAAACCCCCGATTCTAATAAAAAGTTGATGGATGCCTTTTCTTTATAAATAAAGTGATTCTTTGAGACAGATTTTTATTAGATTCGGAGGTTTTACTATAAAAACAAATATGTAAAGGGATTCAGATTCTGAAGAAATCCAAAAATATAACGAATATTATTTAACGTTTAGTTTCATCCAAATTAAAACTTGTAATGAATTAAAGCCTAAATTATATTTTGAGGTCACGTTTTCCCAAAAACAATATTATGAAACATTTCACTAAAAAATATATTTTTTAGGCCTTAATTTAATTAATTTAATTTAAAGCAAAAATAAGACTTTTTGGATGCTTTCAAATATATCTTCTGATAAAGAGATAACGAGTAATACAGAAGTAAAGGGTTTATTTCATTCATTAATGAATTGTAAGTTTAGAAATTATTTTCTATAAAAAAGTTTTAAGAGAGGTCTCAAAAACTTTGTTTTTGTGAAAAAGAATTTAATGATTTAAAAGTGTTTTTATTTGAGTTTTAATTATTTTTCTTTCAATATTAAACTTCAAATTCGTTCAAAATTATAAACAATTTTCAGGAGATATGACTCGTCAGCGAATTTTATGTATTTATAATTTCTTTTACGACCACTTTTTTAAGGAAAGGCAGAGACAACACAACAATCTTTATGTTAAGAATTAACACTTACACTACCGCTTTTAAGTATTTGCGGTTCACTAAAAAACATAAACATAGAACTTTTAATTTAATTTACTCCGT
>JAQIXI010001837.1:0-12059 GCA_034700165.1 Galumnidae sp. Gr-Ori-00277 | reverse complement strand
AACTGTAGATATATTACGTCATACGTAAACATATGATGAGAGCATTGAATGAGTGTCCAATCAATTACTACAAATAATGTCATATAATTTGTAGCCCAAAGTTATTACAATAGTTTTAAAAACACAAATTTTAATCAATTTATTTAATCCTTTATTTTGTTGACTCTTTCACGAAGTTTAGAGATCTTGAAATTCATGTAATTTTTAAAAATTCCTTTAATTTTCATAAATAAAAGTTTTATTTCAATTATGTTTTGATAGTTTAAAGTTGTGATCACTTCAGACGTAATTTTGTAAAAATTATATATAAAAGGACTCACATTTGTTTCACATTTTTTTGCGAAGCGTTTGATATCCGTTTCATATGTTTTGAATCAATTTATATATTAATTTAAGTTTAATTTAATCAATCATTAATTGAAATTAGTTTAATAAAATTGAAAAAAGAAAATGAGCAAGATCATAAGAAACCGGTCAGTTTTGAATACCACAAAACTTATTGAATTGAATGAAATAATAAAAATTGACGACAAAAATGAAAAACAAAAATCTCTGAAACTATTTATAAGTCATTTACTGACAAATGATTGCAATTTAAACAAATGTCACGATTTGTGTGAAGTCTTCACTCAATTGTCATCAAATTTAGTTAATTTTCAAAATTGTGATCAAGTTTTTGATCGACTCATCAATGAATTCAATTGGACTGAAGTGGAGGACAACCAAATCGTCGACAAATATCTTCATTTGGTTTACGAAACAATTAATTTAAAGCCATTTAAAAGTATTCAAATTCTGGAGACAATTATCCCTAAATTTAATGGTTTTAAGCAATTCTTTGGCGAAAATGAAATCCAATCAAAAGAGTTGGAAATCTTTGATAAAATGCACTCATTTTTATCCCGAATCAAAATATCTAAATTCGAGGTCAATCTTATAAAAAGTATTGAAAGGAAATTCCCATTCATTTCGGGTCCAATTGTTTCGGTTCACTCTTTTGTCTGTTATTTCTATAATATCTTAAAAGTGTTTGAATACGTTTCAAACAAAAGACAATTAATGTCTTTTACTTTTGAAAAACTTCTGGAAATCGATTCAATCATCGCTTTAGAGAAAAATAATTCTTTGAGAGACGAAGAGATCTTTAAAATCGATGACTTGAATCAATCGAAGACAACCGAACAAATTGTCGACAAAAAAGTCCAGATTTTGGATCATTTGATGCTTTATTTGTTTGAATTTATTGATAAGAATTTGAATAATAAGTCAAATGAAACGATTGAAGAGTTTTTCGATTTATTCAAAACAATATTTTCTTCAGTTATTCTAAGCATCGGAACATCGAATCACTTGCAATACGTTTGGCTTTATTTGTCTTCGCTCTCAAACCAATTCTTTGAAGATTTCATTCAATATCTCTGGGATTTTGGTCTCAATAATGAGAATTCACTGGAAATGAGAGAAAAAGCCTTTTGTTTCGTCACTTCTTTACTTAAAACCGCAAATTTTGTGCCCACTTTTGTTGTCATCAATTTTATGAATATGTGTTCGCTTTGGATTCACAACTATATCGACAAAAACGACAGAATCGTCGATGAATTGACAGCAGACGACACAATATTTTACATTTTATGTCAGAACACATTCAATATCTTCTGTTCGATTCACTCAGAATTGGATACACAAAGTCTAAGACAAATAAAAGTCATGAATTTTCAGCGAATAATTAGATGTAAATTAAATCCTTTGGAATTCTGTTGTCGAGACCTCGAACACCAATTCTTATCTCTCGCACATCACTATCAGATCGGGTATTGCCCTCAAAACGAAACATCAAATGAAAATCGTCTAAAAAGACCATCGGATCAACTAAACTGTCCCTACATTTTACCCAATTCTATGAACAAAATTGAAAGTCTTTGTAAACATTCACTTAATGTCGAGAATAATGTCACCAATGATTTCGAAAGATTCAATTCTTTCACAACAAGTGATGACAGCGATTGTATGATTGGTTCCTTCAGAAACAGTTACTCTCCGTCGAAGACTCTTTGGCAGAACTTATTAAGCGATTCTTCGCCCAACGAAAGGATGGAATTCGACTAAAACTTATTTAATCAAATGATTTATTTAATCTTTATTTATAACTATTTTAATTGATATTTAAGTTTATATTATATCTAATGATTTGTTCAAAAAAATGGTTGAAATCAAATAAAAGGTAAACCTTTTGGTAAACTATGAAAATCTTTTCATTTTTTCTTTAATTCCGGTGAGTCTGAAATCACTTCTTTTTTTTAAATAAATTTCTTGACATTGATTTTGAAATGACTCGTTTTTATACCATTCGGAGAGACAGTCCTTCATTCGAGTGTTTTCTGTCCGACACTTAACGACCATAAATACGGAACTGTTTTTACAGCACTCGTTAAACGCTAACAAAGATTATTATTACTTAACAACTCTTAAGTCTTAAGACATTATTTCAAACCTTCGACAAAGTCTTTACACTTTTCTTTTCGGGCGATATCTCTCATAAGTTTGGGAATAAGTATTTCCTTTTCGACTTTACGTAAAGTCCTGTCGTTTGGATCTCCTTTTGGGACAAATATTTAATTATTAGAAAACAAACTATTATTAAGACATGATTTACCCAATCCTTTGGGACCGGTCGACAAGTTTTCGGCTAAAACTGTTGAGGATTCAGTCGATGACATTTTAAAAAGTAATATCAGTAAAATCTAAATTTAGAGACATTCAATCGTTTAAAAATTATTAATCATTTGATAAACATTTAAATTGTAATTACATTCAGAAGATATGAATCAAATTTTTGTAAACAATATTAAAAAACATAAAATAAGTTACGTTTGAAATATAATCAATATTTGTTTGACTAAATGTATTCACAAAACATTTGTAAAACTTTTTATTAGACGAACCCCTTTTGGACGTAATTTTTACTTCACTAGCAATACATGTGAACCGATTTCTTTTTAGGAAAAATAAAAAACATTTAATTTTGTTGTGATTTAATCAATAATTAAGAGATTTGAGAAGAAATGCCGTTCGGAGATATTCCCATTCAAGGGGTCAGAAAGTCGGGGGCCGGCAGTGGATGGCTTTCAAACATTAAGTCATTATATAACGATCCATTCAAATGGTAAGTGGCCTTCACTCAATACCCAAACTGGAAGTCAAATTGAAAATGCCCAAGCTCATTTTGTGAATTCAGTTTATAATAAAAATTTAAATTAGCAAATTGAGCTTGGACCTTAGTTTTCAGTTTATTCCCAATTTTTAATGTTTGCTTTTCTTCATTATTTTAATTATATTTAACAAAATAATAGGCAATTAGTGAAGAGTTGGGTGTTTTTCGGGGCCGGTATTGTAGTGGCCCGAGAAGTGGCGGCCATCGACTTGTCTTCTAATGCCGTCCCAAATGTCTGATTCATTAAACCATTTCATAAGTAGTTGTGTTTAAACATTTGTTTTTTAATAAAATAAGTTTTTTACAAATTTTCAGTCAATTAATAAAATTTCTGTAATAATTAACACAATTTTAGTAATAAATTATTACTAATAATTAAATGATATAAAACTAATGATTTATTTATTTATAGTATATTTTGCGCGCATTTCTTATATTGTTATATAAAAACGTAATTTTAATTTGAAATTTGAATTCAATTTTCATGAAATGAATGTCCAAAAAGTAAAAGGGATCAATTTTAAACAATTCGTGGTTTTATTATACAAGAATATAATGGCTTACATTAATAGCCCAAATTTGGGTCCAAAGTTAATGTGGTATCCTCTGAGTAAAGACAACATTAGACTTATTACTCAAATGATGTCCGAAAGGCCCGAAAATCTATCGGAAGAAGAGATTGAATCGGAAAAAGTGATAATTGATATAATTAATAGCGACGACTCTTCTAGTAATGAATCATCAGATGACGACGACTTTAATTTCATTGAAAGCTCTCAAATAAAGATAATCAAAGAAAAGACAGACTCTGAAGGAAACGTTTCAGAAGTGGTAAAGAATAATCCGTTCGATAATTACAATTCATTAGTAAAGGGACTGACTTTTGATTTGGCGTTTCTCTCTTTCTTTGAATTGATTCAAACCATTGTCTTTATATTCAAACGTTCGGCAAATATAGGACTCAACCAAAATTGGTTTAAATTTCTTTATTCGAGTTTTGTGTTAATCGTTTCCTCATTGACTCAATCGGAAAGTCATTACTGTTTGATCGGAAGGGGAAGTGTTAGGAATATAGATCTTTGGATTAATTTCTATACAATTCTAATGTTTGTCGATCTCTCGCTTTTCCTTCGAATAATATTTGTGGACATTTCTTACAAACACTTCAGTCTTTTCCATATTTTGGTAATATTTTGTTATTTGAGTCGTTTTTTCATTTCTCTTATGTTAAGAATAATCGGAAAACTACTCAAACGAAAGACATTTGACTACAAAACAAAATTTGTTAAATTTTTTGCCAATAAAAACAAATAAAGAAGTCTTCAGTTTATTTGTTCTTATTTTGTAATACTGTTATATATTTGATTAGCTTGGTCAAACTATTGATAAAAACTATAATAAGTTTATAATGTTTAAAATGTATTCAATTCTAAATATTAATAAATGTTTCAAAAAATGGACATTTGTTTAGATTTTAGTTACGAATAATAAAATTTCAAGACCAAGGTCAATTTGTTTTGTTATATCCTCTTTTATCCATTTCTGCCGAAATATGAATAAATAATTTCATTCATTTTATTGAATAAATATTTGCAATAAATTTGAGAAAAACTAGAATTTGTGGTCAAATATAAGTTGAGTTCATTCAAGGATTGAATTCAGAATTTTGTTGAAAATGAATTCATTTAATGTATTCGTTATTTCGTTGTTATTTCTAATAATTTTGTCGAAAACTTTGGCCAAAGACAAGGATTACAAAATCGAAAATTTACCGAAAAGTGAATTCCTTTTCTCGAAATCACTTTTGAATTCTGACGACGAATTCAACCAAAAGGTTGCAAAAGAATTGGGAAAAGTGTCGGGTAATCAACCATTTAATTCAAAGTCATATTCTTTCAACTCTTTGTCGATTCAGATGATGTCAAAAACTTCTTAGAGAAAGTAATGCGCGTCGCGAAGACTCTTATGAGGGACTGGTTATTGAAAAATGTAAGTTTCGTTTCTAAATAATAATCTGAACCAAAACAGGTTTCGGTCAAATTTGACTTCACTTATCAAACTCATAGTCATTGAGTACTAAACTTTCAGAACTAATTAATTTTTTTGATGAATAATAGGACGACGGAAGTGATACTAAATAAGATATTTCTTCAAAAGTTATACCGAAAACAAAATAATTGATATCTTTTTTTTGGAAATAAAAGTTTCTAAATATTAAGTAATAAAAACATTCATTACTTAAATTATAAAATTTTATTGACTTTTATTATAAACTTAAGGACTAAAAACTATTTAAGTGAACTTAAGATGAATTTTTAAAAAATGTCAAAAATAGAGGGAAATGTATGGCGACTTCTTATGAGTTGTGGGCACTGATTTGCGACACGTGGGGCAAACACTCTCCACTTCCAGTGCCATATTCACACACGTATTACAGAAGAGATGACCACAAAAAGTGGACACAATTTGCCTTTTGGTCGACATTATGAGTGGTCTGTCGTCGAGACATATAGAACAGACCCATTCATTGTCTTTAAGTGTTTCAATCTCTTTGCAAGTTTGAATTAATTGTTTCCTTTCGATATGAACGGCCGCCAATTCATTGACTAGATTTGAGTTCTCTCCGCGACATTCCTTCAGTTCATTTCGTAGTTTTTCGTTCAAATCTTCCATAACTGAAAGGTTTTGCGTTAAGTTTTCAATCAGTTCTTCGTTTGAGAATATTTGGTTCGTCGATGAGCTCTGACTTTTTGGGCGAACACTTTCCTCAACAAAAGGTTCAACTTTTTGTGTGCACTCAGAAGTTATAGAAACACTTCGAGGGGGTATCGGTGGGGGAACTGTTGGCCTTTTTGTTGGCCTCATGTCTTCATTAATTGTCTTTATTGACGGCAATACCGGATAGAAAACCGCAGTTTGTTTTCTTCTGCGACGAGGAGGGGGTCGGGGCGGAGGCGGTGGAGGTATTTGTGGTGGTTGTGATTCTTCTATTGAAGAGGTATCCGACTCAGACATTAAATAATCCGTTTGTCTTTTACTCGAGCACTGAGTGTCGACCATTTCCTTGTCATCAGTTGTACTTTGAGTAAAAGCACTGGAAAGGCGTCGAATTACTTTATTCATTATTTTTGATATTTTTATCTTTTGTTTCAAAACAAATATGGATTTCTTGAAGAAGACTTTTCATTGATTACAACAACGCATTGAACTTCGGGTTTAGAGACTGTCGTCTTATCTGAATCGGAGCTCAAAATAAAATATAATTCACTTACCATTAAATTATAGCCTTTTCTAAACATCAGTACAAACAATATTATCGCACAATTCTCTGAAATCATTGATAAGAATTGTTTGAACAGCACCTAATGTTGAGCACAGTTCCCAATGAACGGTCTAACAGTAGAACTTTATACCTATCATATCATATGACATATTCATTAACTTTTAATAATAAAATAAGTTATACGAATCAGTTGGAAATGTAGGCTAAATATTGTTATGAGAAACTGTAACAGCAGTTCCTCATAAGTTCCTGTTCTGTAACGCAATCCGACGTCAAATACAAAACTCGCAAAATATGCCACAAAAAACTATTACTAATAGTCTATTAGACAAACTTTTATTCATTTTTCAATGAATGTCATTAACAGTATTTGGTTTCAAATGAAGGCATTTTAATACAAACTATTGTCTTGTTTTTACTCTAATTATTAGACATTTCTTTTAAGTTAAGTTAAGGACAAAAAATATTCGAAAAATTTTGAGTTAAGACATAGAGTTAGGCATAAATTGGATGATAACTAAGTTGTCCGTCTTTTAGTGGTTTACGACAAGTCGGACAGTTCTTCACCTGACGAGTACTACTCATCAAATTTTGAGCACAAATGGAACAAAAGAGATGACCGCAAAAAAGGGAAACAATAATTCTTTTGGTGTTAATTATTTTAAATTTATTGTCCAAACATAGGGAACAGCGCCACTCATCACACATTTTCTCGATTTGGTTCAGTCGGTTCTTATATAAATTGAGCTCTACTTTGGCTGAACTTAACTCTGTCTCCAACGATGTCTTCTCTTCATTCAATTGTTCGATATTTTGAGTTAAGTTTTCATTTTTCCGCTCCAATACTTGCAAATGAAGAATCATTTTCTCTATCAGTTCTTTGACTGAAATTTGATTCTTGGGTTCACTAACTTTTTGTTCACTTCTTTCGTCATAATTGTCGCTATTCTTTGAGATTTCAGAAATGGTTGACGTCCTCTTACGGTGTCTATTGAGCCAATCCTTTGGTTCTGAATTCGGACTTCCCTTTTGGGTGAGCGCTGACATAGAAACTGATCTCTGCTTCGAAAGGTTAGTCTCAGAATCCATGTCGATGAAGGACGAGCGGTTACCATTCTTCTTGAACTTTCTAAATCTGCCCTCTTTTTTGGTGGCGTTCGGTGAACTGGGCGTTGATCCAGGTGATATGTTCTTGAATAGTTGCATAAATTGGCTCATTGTTCGTTGACTCAAAAATATTGGCACCAAAACTGGAATTTTCGACTCTTTGACAAAACGGCGAAACAAAAAAGTCTTAGCGATCAGTCGTTAAAGCATTTCATATAATTAATCACTTTTTTAGTCTTTTAAAGTCTGATTAAAAACTGAGTAAAAATAAGAAATAAATTTATCGTATTTTCAGATAATTTTTTTATTACACACTTTTGATGACAACATTAATTAAAATTTCAGTTATAAAACTAAAAGTCGTATACATTCGTCACATAATAGTATGAAATGAATTGAAAAGGAGTGTAAATATTATAAGCAAATTGTTTGATAAAACTGTCTTCAATCGAAGGCTTTCATATCTATTTTGATTTCAATTACATTCCTATAGACTCGTCAATAGACATACTCTAAGGTTGGCTTTTCTTTGAATGTCAACTCTATTGGAGACTTACTTTTAATATTCGAGGAACAGAACAATCACTTAATAATAAATTTATAATTTCTATTCATAGAGTTTACCCTTAAGTAAACTTAAGGCCAGAAAATCCAGAATTTGTTAAACACGAGATGAGTATTAAGTGGTTTAAGTAAAACAGCAAACAATCGTTTGACACAATGAACTAAATTTCACTCAAAACTATATTTTCCAATCATTTCTTCAAAACTGAGTGATCTCTACCACAATCTCTTCACATGTATTTGAATAAACTTATCGTTTGATAATAAATGCATTACTTATCAAAAATGACCCTTAATTTCAATGTTAAAAAAATTGGTTAATTAATATCAAAGTTCAACAATTTTGTACTCAAATCTTGAAATCAGATCAAAAGTATTATACTTTTCTTTTAATATCACCGCTTTTTTATTCATTAATATAATTGAAAAAATAAAATGAAATGACTTTCAAATAATAGAGTCTTTTATATAAAGTATTTGTTTTCCGCTGTAGAGGTAATGCAGTGCTGGATAACCAAGATTTTATTCCCTGATCAAACAATCGATGAATTTTTTTTAAAATTTCAATTAAACGATCGATTTTTGAATAAATTATAAAAATAAATATCATTATAAGTCGATTAGCATTGAATGTGTAATCGTAACGATGAGTCAACACTTGAGAGGAAATTATAAAACCAACGGATAATAACTATAGAAATAAAGACAAACTAATCAACAAATTTATTGCACTTTTTTTGTCGCTTAGGTTTTGTCACAATCGATGTCATACTTGGATTCCTTGGGAATCATTTCTACTTTCCTGGAGAGAAGTCTTATTACCAGATGTTAGAAAAACAAAAGAGACCTAGATTTTAATCTTTCAATGGATTATATGAATAGAATTACTTTTCTTTATTGAAATAAATATTAATTAGTTTTTTATCGCTTCAAAAATATATGCATTTGTTTATCAAAAGTAAAAAAACAAAAATTAAATAAATATTAGTCTGAGATTTATTTTAAACAATAAAATTTTCTGATAGTTGTCGACCAAAATACCAGACCAGAGGAATGCCTAATATTTTGATAACTGAGTTAGTGATGGCAAAGCCGGCCATAATTGACACCGAATTTCTAATTTCAGCTAATCTTCGATTCAATGAACTGAAACACGAATTCTGAGGAAAGAAATGCTTTAAAATAGAGTTTATTTAAAGTTATTAATAATAACTTATTATCTCTAAATAACTGACCGTTTGATTGACTAAATATTTGGGACAAAACTGTCCCCAAATGTTAAGTTTTTGATCACAACATGAACTAGGATAATCATCTTTTTCTATTCCAATAGGTCTCAATTTATCCCAACTTTCGTATGAATGAGTGCCACAACAATTGTATGCAATTTGAATGGAATCGACTAAATAGGTTATATTGGATCTGTCCATTGATTTTAAATTCCACTTATATTTAAGGGTCAGATCTTTGAATCGTTCGTCAATTTTCTTATTCTTCAACTGATTTTAAAATTAAATTAAATTACTTTAAATTAGTTTTAAATTTAATATTAGAAAATGTTTTGGAACTGACTTTTGAATTGAAGCGAAAACTATTATAAGTGGAAAAGACTTCTATAAAAACCAAAATAACCAAAAGTAGACAAAACTGGAATCAATAGAATTAAAGAAAAAATAAATAAATAAATAAAACGAATGAATACTAACCATAAGAAGTATTAGTTTTCTTTTGGTATAAGTGGCACAACAACCGATCACTGCTATCAGTATTATCACAAATGACACTAAAGTCAGAGCAATGGATACTTTAATTGCATTCATTTGCATTAATGAGTCAATCGGTTCTTCTTTTCTTTCGGACACAGCATTTGAAACAAACATAAGTACTAACGCAAAAACCTTAAGCAAGATCATTTAAAACTATTAATATTTGTTTAAAAAAATGATGAAACAAACCATAAGAAGTGTGAAGTATATGTAAAGAACTAAATACTTGATATACTTCTCATCCCATTTAAGATGACATCCGATCTTTTTTGGCCACATTTTCTCCGATTGTATTTCATAACATAATTAGTAAATCAATGAAATGACAACTTTTCAGTTCAAGTCTTCAATTCTCTGATTTTCAAACGAATTCCAAAACAAAAAACTTTTACTAATACTGTAATAACTGATAAACTTATGCCTAAAAATTATATAAAAGATAACTATATTTTGAGAACTACTGTCACCTATTGTTCACCACTTATTCAAACTAAAATGTGTTGACATAAAACATAACGTAAATCATAAAAATATAATAAATTGAAAATGTTTTCAATCGTTAAGAACTAAATTATTTGCAAAATGACTCTAATTTTCACAAATCAGTGAAAGAAAATCAAGTTTTTGCTATAAAATCGAAACAAATTTATGTTTAAATTTATTTATCAATAATTTGTATTGAAATCAAATGAAAGATTATTTTTCGACAAAACGCGGACCGGGATCTTCACGTTTCCACCAACCGTAATGTCCTTCAGCGCCATTTGGTCCACTTGGAGAGTTAGTGTCATGGGAAGTTTTGCTGGACTTCCAGGGCTCGTCAATGGCCTCAAACATGTGAACTAAGACCCGGTGTTTGAGAGCCCACTCTCCCATTACTTTCCAGTAATTCTTCAGATTTTGCGGATTATTTGGTGACCGATTGAAACTAATTCCTTCTGAGGGCCAACCCGTCTCTCCAATCATTACTTCAATGTTAGGGTTAATAGCTTTGAATTTGGGTAAATAACCAAGGTATGCGTTTCCAACAGCTTCGACAGCAGTGTTTACATTATTGACAACATTGTCAGCCGGGTATAAATTACACATAATAAAGTCAGACTCTCTGACAATATTTGCGAGGATGTCATGCATTGACCCGCCGTTCATAATATGTCCGCAAACATGAATTCTTGTACCGACTTTGAGACCCATTCCATGAGCCTTACCTTTATTTGATTTAATCATATTTAGAATACGATTACCCGTCCCTTCATTAGTAAAGTATTCGTTAGTGAAAGTGAGTCCCCAAACAGTGCGGGCGTGAATGGCATTTGCGTCCTGAGCCGCAGAGAAGGCATTATTAATCTCTTTTTGCTGTAAGTTTTGGTCCTCTATTTGATTGATTCCCTGCGACACAAGTATTGCGTTTTGGTTTTTCTCGTGATTTATTTGTGCGGCCGCTCTCGACACCAGACAATTGGAGTCCGTTTGATCCCACCTATTGTTTTGGTTATACTGTGCGACACCCATTCCATATGTCGCTATACGAGTGAATTTGCTATTCACTACTTTCAGCATATTTTTAATGTCTTCGAGAGAGTATGAGTTCCAATACGGAAGTGTGTTTCCCACCCAATGTTTAGTGTAGGGCGAAAACGCAACCCCGACATAATCGCGATTAAAGTTCTGACTGATAGTCACCGAAACCTTTATTTCAGATAAAAAGCTTTCAGTCATCACTTCATTTAACTTTCATTACTTACCGCTAATGCAAACAATACTACGATTTTACTCAACATTTCGTTTGGATTTTTCTCGAATTATATCAAAATCTGATATATTTTCAAAAAACAATTATTTCTTTTATTCATTGCTTTTATAGTTTGGGACAGATGTTCGTCGTCTCATCCCTTACCCAATCACTGCTTAAAAGGACATCAATATCAATATCCTGTACATTACATTTTTCAGATACAATACATTCCTTTTTAGTAGTTATCCTCCAAAAAATATATTACAAAATATTATTAATTACATTAAATACCATCGAAACAATTAATCATAACTACCAGTTATGCAGTTGTCTGAGTTGAATGAGTTTATTTCGTTAAACCAAATAAAAGGCAACAAATTTAGATTTTTGAAC
>JAQIXI010001836.1:0-12059 GCA_034700165.1 Galumnidae sp. Gr-Ori-00277 | reverse complement strand
GAGAGAGTTATATTTTTAAAAAATCATATCTCGAATTAGTAATGAATTTTTAAGAGAAAGTTAAGGCATTTATAATCCGAACAATATTTTGAAATGTCTTTTATTATTAAATGAATTAAATTATGAAAGAGTCTCTCATTAAAACATTAAATTCCTTTTGAGTAAACCTTTATTTTCTATTTTTTTTTCACTTAAAAATGTTTGTCTCAAAAAAATCTTCAATTACTGTCCTTGACTTACATCAGACTTAAACATATGTTAATTGAATATAATATTTATATTTGATTTCATAAGCGGTTAATGAATCCTAAACTACGAGAGACTAAATAGTAATTGAATTTTCAATATTTTATCGGAAAAGAAATGAATTTTTTATAAATAATAGGATTACTCTTAAAATTCAAATCATTTCCCATTAAATCAAATTAGAATTAAGTGAAACAATAAAATATTAATCATTTAATTGCATTAATTGTGAGAAGAATTACTATTAAATAAAATAGTGAAACAAATGATGCAATTTTATAATCAAAAGATGAGTTTTGGCTGATTTATGATTCTCTCCGTGTTTTGTATATTAGTTTTAACCGGTCTTTCAGAGTATTTATCAGTTATATCGGTCTCATCAGTGAAATTGAGATCATTTGCAGACATATATTCCTTTATTTCACCTGATTTTCAATTTATTGTTTTTGAAGCCTATCTGTGAAATTGATTAAAATCTTTTAGATTGCGTTGACTGAACCCCTATTATCCCATAAATAATAAATTTTGACACCTTTTCTAAAAGTATTCTTTAATTGGCATTTGTTTACTAATACCTTCTATTGATTGAATGATTGAAAAACCAATTTTTTTCTTTAAATATTATGATTACAATCAGATATAAAGCAATTCTTTTATTTGAAATACAGTTCCAAACCTTAAGTTTTTGATAAAACAAAGCAATAAATCAGTTTTTAATTTTTATTTTATATTTACATTTCATATAAACTAAAGAATATTAGAAAAAGTGGTCCGGGTTTTAGTTTTATCGCTTAATCTTTTCAAAAGGAATTAATATTAAGTTTTCAATGAAAAAAAATATTTAATTTTTGTTAATCAATCAGAATATTAAGTATTGGATTACAAAACAATTGAATTAATGAATTGTTAACTAGCTCAATTTGGTCACGAGTTGGATAGACGGTAGTTTCGTGTATAGCACAACAGAGACCTGGCTCAATACAATGAGGACATTCAAAAATGGCTCATTCAAGTCTGACTCTACCGGTCTGTTTCCACCCAGGAATCGGGAACGCGTCCCCCTTTTTAACTCTCCGCCGGCACATCACCTGAGAATAGTTACACCGGAGCGCATGTTTTGTAAATACAATTCGTTTAATTTAATTAAAATCTAACGAATTTAAATATGTAGTATTGGGTGACCCTAGGACAAATCAGAATCCGGCACTTTTAGCCTTCGGTTTAGTATTTTTTCGTTGGCACAATGTTTTAGCTGAAAGGGTTCAGGCAGAACACCCGGAGTGGTCGGACGAAGACGTGTTCCAAAGAGCGCGACGCCTTGTAATCGCTAGTCTACAGGTGTGGGCGCTCTCAATGTTAAACAATGACTCAAATTATACTCAAATTATATTCTTTTTTAGAATATAATATTATACGAATACCTGCCGACACTCTTTGACGAACCGATACCGCCTTATAGTGGCTATTCACCAGACATTCACCCTGGTGTTAGTCATGTATTCCAGTCAGCGGCTTTTCGTTTCGGCCACACAATGATACCTCCTGGCCTCTACCGAAGGTAATATTACCTACAATTGTATAAATGTTAACTAATTTTTTGTTGAATTTTTTCAGAGACGCCAAATGTAATTTTCATAAAACACCTGGTGGTTATCCTGGTATTCGTCTTTGTTCAACCTGGTGGGGTGCTGAGGTAAACCTTAATTTATTAATTATCTGGCTAAATCATTTTTTTAATATATTATTGGCGATAAATGTTAAAAAGGGGCCAATAATTTACTGCTTTAATGTCTAAATTAATATTAAATTATAATTCCGTTAGAAATGTATTAAAACATATTAAGACTATATTTCCACTTATTTTCTGAACAATGATTTGATTCAAATCACGTTTTGGTCATTCATTTTTCCTGTTCTTCTCTCTGTTAGTTCTCTTCCGCAAAACATTTTTTCTTTAGAAATATTAAGCGATTAAAGGAATCTTTTATTATATAATATTTTCAATTCAATAGGAAATAGTGCCAGAAATTGGAGTCGAAGAACTACTTATGGGTCTGTCATCACAAATCGCTGAAAGAGAGGATTCAGTTCTCTGTTCTGATGTCAGAGGTATTCAATAACTAATAAATAATAATTAGCTTTCATTCAAACTTAAGATGAATTGTCTTTATTTTTATTTTTTGAACTCAATTTGTTAGAGAAAAAGGCGTTTTTTGTCAATAATTTTCTGAGTCATAGATTTATTAGTCGTAAATCTCATTATATTTCAAATTCGCTCTAATTTTCATTGAATTCTAAATTCAAAATAAATGCATAAAAGCTATTATCCGATCAATACGTGACAAATAGTTCGTATCGATTCAATAATGCATTGAATTTCTTTTTTTAAAACAATTTCTGCCAAAAAGTTTTGTTCTTTAATTTTGTCTGAAAAATGTCTGAAAGACAAATACCATAAGAAGTCAAAGTTCTTAAAAAAGCAAAACTGTTTACTTTGACAACAATTGCCCGCAAAACACAACAAACACCTGAAACACACCTTTCAATGTCTGTTAATGACATTTATTGTCGGAATATAAATCTTTTTCAGTGCTATAATTGATTTTCAAAGATATCAAAGAAATTCTTAATTTTCATCTGATTTTAAAATGAAAGACATTTTCTAAAGAAATCAACACTTTTTTGAAGAAATATTTAAACAAAAAATAAAGGTTTATATAAAAATGATTAAATGATGGCCTCGTGTTAACAGTATTTAATAAAAACAAAATCATTTGTGAATTGTGTAAAAGCAGTTCTCTCTAAACAACTTTCCTTTCACTTAAAATAATATTATTACTTAAAGAAAGTTTTTTTTACAGTACTTTATGTGTTGCATAACAAACAGCTGTATTATCAGAAAACATTTTATAAGACAAGACTACAATTTGAATGAGAATTTGGGTCATTTAAGTCCACATAAAAACATATTCTTTTTATTTCAATTTCTCTTTTACTAAGAAATCATCTCTTCTTTAAAAAAATATAATAAAATTAATACTTTTTAGTTAAAAATCTTTTCATTTATTGGTTTTTCCTTTTGATGACTGATTTTGAATTGAAATAACAATAAAATTGAAAATATTATTAAAAACCAAAATATTTGTTTAAGAGATGTCGTGTAGAACAAGGATTTCCATAACATTGAATATAATTATAATAAACTATAAAGAGTACTTTTTTTAAAAATGAAATGACTTTTTTTGGACAATTTTTTATTTAGTGAAAAGACATGGCTTTGAAAACTCATATCTTTCAAATAGAGATTATTTGCTTGAGTTTTATTATTTGTGCTAGAACCTTGATTTTTCTCCATTTCAAGTTCCGATTTTAAGTGAACAATATTTTTTTAATTATTCATATATTAAGTATTTAAAAGTAAAGTTACGCTTAAATTGTTTGCAGTGAAAGTATTTATCGTAAAATTGCTTTTATTTTTCAAAAAAAGACTTTAATAACATAAATCAAACGTTTTTGCAAGAACATTTACCAAACACAAAACTGATTGGCACTTATAATTTTAGTTCATTTATATCCTAAAAATTATTCTTAAAAAGACTACAATTATATTACATTTCAATAGAAAAAAATTCAATTAAATAATAATTTTGAGGATATTTTGTGTTAAATACTGTGGTTTTATTTAACGCTTTTTTATTTCGTTAAATCTTATGAATCGATGCAATTGAAGTTCGAGTGAAACAAATGAGAAATTTTCTCTCAAAATGAATTTGTTTTTCACATCATTTATTTAAGTCAGGGTCAGGTCAGAAACAAGTCTAGTAAAAATAAAAATTCAAAATTTGAGAACAACTTTTGTTTTTTGCTTGTTTATTCCTATATATTTATTTCCAAACAATCGATTAATTATAATTTTATTAAAATTTTTATTTCCATTTAATTTTTGCTTAAATTTCTAATAGTTTTCACTGTTTTATGTCGTCGTTTAACTAAAGATAATATTTGGTTTCAATTGTTAAAACAATTTTCATTAGATTTAAGGCCAATCATATCATAATCTCATGATATGTTTGACTAAAACATTAAATCAAAATTAAAATTCATTTTTTTTGTTTTAATACATTCGTTACAAAGAATTTGAAACTACGATATTATTTCTATCACTTAATAATTGGCACTAAAAAGAAGTTTTTCAATGAATATTTTAAAATGTGATACCTTATAATACCTTATTTATACTACTATTAAACCAATTAATTCTTCATATTTCTATTCATTACCACAAAAATTCTTTTTATATTTTTTATCTTTTGTCTGAAGATATGATCTGTTCATTGATTTCTTTTAATCATATGATATCAAGTTTATTGATTTAATTTTTTGATCCCATATGTAATTATACTAGTTATATTTTTTAAAGAAAATTTTAATATAAAAATTATCAAGAACAATCCATTTAATCAATTTCTAAAATCCCATTATATTTGTGATTATATTAAAAGAAAAAGTTATGATTTCCTTCTCTTCTTTTGGGACTGATTTCAAGGAAATTATTTGAATTTATTTTTCATTTGATTTAATTGTTTATTCAATGTTTGCCCTAAAGACTGACCCCTAAAATCATACCATTTCTGACGAATGCATTTCAATTGATTTCGATATCAAAGTTTACATTTAGTATTAAATGGTTCCAAACAAAAACCAAATCTGAAGTAATACTAATGCAATGCAATGCAATGACTATGACTTTGATTTAAAAAAAATTTATGAGAGAATCATTTGAGAGCGAAATGTATGTCATTTGATCATAACTGCCGGCGATTTCTATTTGAAGGATACATCAGTTTTGAAACTTCTTTAATCATTAAATAAATAATTCATTTAATGAATTTCCTTTCCTTTGATTTAAAAAATTAATAAATAAATAAATTTTTAAATAATAAATAATAAAATGAGGGATAAATCACTTTCTTTTTCAGACAAATTGTTTGGACCCATGGATTTCAGTCGAAGAGATTTGGCGGCCCTTAATATTATGAGAGGAAGGGATAACGGTTTAGCCGATTATAACACTGTTCGCAGATATTTTAATTTACCTGAAATTAAAAATTGGACACAAATTAATCCAAACCTCTACGCAAAACACCCGGAAATGTTTGACCGATTGGCAGAACTATACGAACATATGTTAGATGACGTCGACGCTTATGTCGGAGGAATGGTTGAGTCAGACTTTGAGAGGGGTCGTCCCGGGGAACTTTTTAGAACTATTATTAAAGAACAGTTCGTTCGTATTCGAGACTCCGATAGGTTTTGGTTCGAAAACACTCAGAATGGAATATTCACTCCCGAAGAGATCGAAGAAATACGAAAAATTCGTTTATATGATATTCTGGTCAACTCAACTTCCATTCCTAACGATGCAATTCAGACCAATGTCTTTCTTTTTAAGGAAAATGATCCCTGTCCTCAACCCAAACAGCTAAGCAGTAAAATGTTAGAACCATGCATAATTTTGGGCGGCTGGAATTACTTTCATGGGTCAGAAATACCTTATATTCTGGTCATTCTTCTCTTGACTATTATTCCAATCGGTATTTAAATGAATCAAATACTAAATGCATTAAAATTTTTGGATCGAAAACACATTTGAAAAACTAATCACTAAATAATAGTATTCTATAGAAGTGATTATCTATTGATAACTTCTCTACAAATTCAAAGATTTTATTGCATTTAACTCTCAATACTTTTAATTTAAGTTTTAATTGTTTTGTTCTGTTCTTTCATTAATTAGTTGTCACACTTTTGGGTTATGCAGTAATTAAAGTGCAAAATAGGCGCAGAAGAAAACTGAAAGCAAAACAAGAGCTCACAAATGGGAAGAACTACGAAAAACTATGTAATTATTCTGTTCTAAAATATCTGTCATTATTTGATAACCACTAATTGTGATCCCTATTAAAGATGTGAGGGAATGGTTACACCAAAATCATAAGCGTTATGTCAAAGTAAAGATCGGTCCCGAAGAGTCCATTTCTACAATCAATAGAAAGGGTGAAACCTTACGACACATTAACTTCAAAGACGCCAATTCACTGATGGTTGAAGTGACTCAAGACTCACACAAACCAATGGTTTTGATTCGATCGCCTCGAGATCACGATTTAGTCCTTCAATTCGATAATATTGGGGCCCGAAAAAAGTTTTTGGCAAAATTGGAGGCATTTCTCTTAAATTACAAAAAGACATTAGAAATAATCCATACCTATAAGGATGTGATGTTAGCCAACGCCGAAACTAAAGAGAAACGACAAAAACGTTTGGAACACTTCTTCAGAGAAGCGTATGCTTTGACTTTTGGATTAAAACCGGGAGAAAAACGAAAGTTGGAAGACGTGAGCAATGATGTAATCATGGTAATGCGTACTTCTCTTTCAAAGAAAGAGTTTGCCGAAGCTCTTGGTATGAAACCGGACTCTTTGTTTGTCAAACAAATGTTTAATTGCGTCGACAAAGACAATGACGGAAGGATTAGTTTCCAAGAGTTTTTGGATACTGTAGTGCTGTTCTCGAGAGGAAAGACCGAGGACAAACTTAGGATTATATTCGATATGTGCGACAACGACGGCAATGGAGTCATTGATAAACTAGAGCTGACAAAAATGTTGAGATCACTCGTCGATATCGCAAAAACCGATTCTATGACTGAGGATGAAGTAATGGAATTGATTCAGGGTATGTTTGCCGCCACTGGACTCGACAATAAGGAAGAGTTGACTTATGATGACTTCAAGATTATGATGAGAGAGTATAGGGGAGACTTCATTGCCATCGGTCTCGATTGTAAGGGCGCTAAGCAAAACTTCTTGGATACGTCGACAAACATCGCGCGAATGACCAGTTTTCAGATCAACCAATTGCCAGATCCCGAACCCAATTATCTGAAACGCAAATGGAATAATTGGATCACTTATTTGGAAGAATACCGACAACATATCGTTTATTTACTTATTTTCTTCGTCACAACATTTGTATTATTCATCGAACGATTTATTAATTACACGTATTTGAGTGAACACATGGATCTGAGACATGTCATGGGTTATGGCATTGCTGTAACGCGAGGGTCGGCCGCTTCGCTCTCCTTCTGTTATTCATTGTTGTTGTTAACGATGTGTCGAAATTTGTTAACAAAAATTAGAGAAATTCCTTTACATCAATACATACCTCTTGACTCTCACGTCCAGTTCCACAAAATAGTTGCAATGACTGCCCTCTTCTTCACGAGTTTGTTATTCTCTTTAATTATTAAAACTATAATTAATTTAAAACTTTTTTATCTGTAAACAGTTGTGCACACAATCGGTCACTGCATTAACTTTTATCACGTTTCGACTCAACCCATCGAACATTTGCGGTGTTTAACCCGAGAACTTAACTTTGAATCGGATTCAAACCCAACCTTTTCTTTTTGGATATTCGGAACTGTGACGGGTCTCACAGGAATTGTCTTATTTGCCATCGTTTGTGTGCTCTTTATATTCGCCCACCCTACCATCAGACAAAAGGCTTACTCCTATTTCTGGATGACTCACAGTATGTATTACTGGCTCTACATCTTTTCATTAATTCACGGTTTGGCCAAATTGACCGGGGTCAGTACATAACTCGATATTATATAAATCAATATTTTTTTAAAAATGATATTCTATTCAAAAGACTCCAAGATTTTGGATGTTCTTCATGGGACCGGCCATTATCTTTACTTTCGACAAAATCGTTAGTCTTCAGGCAAAGTATATGGAGTTGGATGTCCTCGAATCAGAACTTCTTCCTTCCGGTGAGTCATTTATTTTCAATTCATTGATATATATCTGAGAATTTATTTCAAAACAGACGTAACAAAAGTCAAGTTTTCTCGACCCCCGAGTTTCAAATACCTTTCCGGCCAATGGATCCGTTTGTGCTGCACAGCCTTCAGACAAAACGAATACCATTCACTAACCCTGACGTCTGCCCCACACGAAAATTATTTGTCTGTTCATGTTAAAGCACAAGGACCCTGGACATGGAAGCTTAGGAATTATTTCGATCCAAACAACTTCGAGCACAAGACTGAAACAGTGAGCCCTTTACCTAAGATTAGACTCGAAGGTCCGTTCGGTGGGGGTAATCAGGACTGGTATAAATATGAAATCGCAGTAATGGTGGGCGGAGGCATCGGAGTCACGCCATACGCTTCCATTTTGAATGATTTGGTATTCGGCACGTCTACAAACAGATATTCAGGTGTGGCGTGCAAAAAGGTATGTCCACTTTAGATTTCACTCACGTTATTTTGTGCTTTCCATTTATCAAAGGTATATTTCTTATGGATCTGTCCGTCGCACAGACACTTTGAATGGTTTATAGATGTGTTGAGAGATGTCGAGCGTAAAGACGTAACACAAGTACTGGAAGTCCATATTTTTATTACTCAATTCTTCCATAAGTTTGACTTAAGAACAACGATGTTGGTAAGTCTACTCAACCATTATTATGTCGAACCTGAGTGAACACAAACCGCTGTTCACTGGGCCGACAGTAACCATATTTAATGTCTATTTATATTTGAAATGTTGTGTCAATTAATCTTTAGTACATCTGTGAAAACCATTTCCAACGAATATCCAACAGAAGTATGTTTACGGGACTGAAAGCTATCAATCATTTCGGTCGACCCGATATGAATGCGTTCTTGAAGTTCGTCCAAAAACAACACTCATATGTCAGTTATAAAGCAATTCCTTTGATATCATTTATAAAAATATTTTTCTGTTCATTAGGTCAGTAAAGTCGGGGTTTTTAGTTGTGGTCCGTCAGCACTGACTAAAACGATAAGCCAGGCCTGTGAGACAACAAACAACAGACGAAAACTGCCCTATTTTTTACATCAATACGAAAACTTTGGTTAACTATTAGTTAATATTATTATTAATTACACATTATTTGAACGATTAGTTTAATATTTTTAGTGCCAATTGTTTTATTGTTTTATTGTTTTCAAACTCTTTCATCGAAAGTAAAAATGCATTAAATTATTATTTTGTTATCTATTTTACTATTTTTCGCATTTTTTGTACAATTTATTAATTTTACCATTTATTTGATGAAACAGTAGAACAATTGTCTGTCAAAAAGCGATCTAATGATCGTTCGGTCAAATATTTGTCATTTTTAGGGAACTTATTATTTGTCACATTAAAAATGACCGCTCATTAGTTCAATTTAATTGTATTTGACAGAAATGTGCAAGGTCAATCTACCGTTGAATAAGTTTTTAAAGAATGGTTTTTCTGGTCTTTTATGACCAGAGAGTGTCAATGAGTCCACTCAAAATTGACTGAATATAAGTTCAAAAAATAAAATTAAATATTCCTGGATACTTACCCATTCTTACAAATCTGTGCATAAGTCAGTTTGCCTCTCTCTCTCCCTCCCTCTCTCCCTCTCCCTTTCTCTCTCCCTTCTTCCCTCCCTCCCTTCCTTACCATCACACCTATCTCTCACTCTTTCTTCCCTCTCTTTCACTGTTGCTCTCCACCCTTGCACATCTCTGTAGTAAATTATGAATTTAGTAAAAGTATTTTGTCTTAAAAATTATTTTGTGATATAAATATAAATTAACTTAAATTAATTGAAAATCTAAACAAAATATTTTGTTTATTAATGACTTTTTTGTTATAAAATTAAATTAAATTTCGTTTTCTAAACAAATGAGGCGTTTATTAGACTTTTAGACTAATTTTAAAATTTCGCTTAAAATGTGATAAAAATGCCTTTAATTTGTTGACTATTTTTATTTAAAACTTAATTAAAATGATTACAACTTTTGGTATAAATAAAATATGAGTAAATTTTTTAATTAATTAAACAAAAATTAATCGATGAAAATTGATTTAAGGTTAAGCATGAGATCTTATCTTTGTCAGTCATTGGTTAACCTTGGCTATTTTTGATTAACTAAATTGGATATGCATTTGGGGAGAAGGCGGGGAAATATGAGAAAATGCCAGAACAGAAATACAGTTCGGGGCTATAATATCACTATTAGTCGAGGAAAATGTGAACTATTTTTGGAAAACTTTTGGAAAATTTATAAAAATTATATTTTAATGATTTTTGTCATAAAAGTAAAGGTTATTAAAATTATTAATAAAACGTTAAATTTATTATAAGATGTAAATTAACAATAAATTCATGAGAATTCAATTTATTTAAAATATTTATATTATATTCGAGTCATTGAAAAAAAAGTAAAATCCATTAATAATTAATAATTATTATTGTGGAATCCGGGCGTTAGTCAATGCTTTAGTCAAATACGTTAATCTTTTAAATTAAATTTTTTTAATAAAATTTAATTAATATCGAAATAGACTATAATTAAAAAAAAGTTTATCATTTCAATGATTTTTTATTTTATTTGTAATTTTACTTAATTTTATATAAAAAGGAATTCACGTAATATTAAAACATTTGCCTAAACTCTAAAAAGACTCTAAAAAGACATTTAAATTCTTTGATTTTTATTATAATTATAAAATGTCGTCAAATATTGACATTTATATCAATATTAATAGTATTAATAAATATTTTAATTAAAAAACTTATCTATAAAAAGGATATTAATAACTTTTAGTTTTAAATTTAGAAAATCGATAAAATTCAATAAAATATAACTTTTAGTTCAAAAACTGAATTTTTTTAATATATTTTGAGTTAAATCGGGAGAAATTGCGAAAACTTTCCTTTTAATGAATTATTAATGTTTTGTATTGAAAATAAAAACTTATTTTTTAAATATGTTTAAGAGATAATTTGCTAACTTAATGGTTGCTCGTGCACATTTTTAATCAAATGATTAAAATTCCATTTAGTACTTGTCCTAGATCCTATATTGGTTGCCCTTGATCAAATTCTAATTCAATAACTTAAAGGAATTTAAATTAAGTTTCAAATTTCATTGTCAGTCATTTTTATTTGAAAATAATTTTCTTAAATAATTAATTAAAAAGTCGGCCATCAGTTAATCGATACCCGAATCAAATAATTTATAAGATTATCATTAATTTGTTGAAACTTATATTCATAGCATTAATCAGTGGATCCATCGAAGCCTCGTATCGCCCAAAACATATGACTCTTTAGACAAGTTTGGGTGACATTTACTGTTCTGGGATTCGGCCTCAAAAACCTCTGTTTGGCTAAAAGTGGTTATTATAACGGAGTTATCTTTTCAATGATTCAAAGGGGAGATATAACCGAAACCGGAGGTATATCAATTTGGGGCAGAGAATTCAAAGATTAAATGCACCCATATCCACGTTGAACTGGGGGTTGTCAGTATAGCCAATGCCGGTCACCACACAAATGGTAGTCAATTCTTAATAACTTTGGCTCCAATACCTCACCTCAACGGAAAACATTCAATATTTGGTTGATTTATTAAAGGTTTAGATTAAGAATTTCAGCTAATTTGCGTCCTTAGTTTAGATCAGGGATGGCAAACAGGGGGAGAAATACTCCATGAGACCTAAAATTGGCGAATTTCATATCAAATACCCCCTGAAATTGGAAAAACTTAACATTACTTCTATGGACAAGAACTAGATCTGCTGCGTTTTGGGTGTTTTATCCAAAATGCCTCCTTCGAACCCACCTGGAGTCGTGTTGATTTGCCCGGGTTTAGATGTAGTTTTAAAAATAGGAAAAGTAATGACAAACCTTTCACTGATGTAATTATTAAATGGACTAAAATTGAGTGAAGA
>JAQIXI010001835.1:0-12065 GCA_034700165.1 Galumnidae sp. Gr-Ori-00277 | reverse complement strand
ACCAAAATACCCTACCCTGATACCCCCCCTGAGGTCGACTAGTTTAGCCATGTCAGATAATATGTTCATGCTTATTCCTTGTTGAAATTAATATAAGTTAATGAAATTGACTAAAATATATTACTTTAAAAAAACAATTATTTAATTTGATTTTTAAAAATGAAAAGGTTAAATTTAACCTTGCTCCATTAGAGAAATTATATATTTTAAAAGATTATTCAATTTACCATGCTAAAAAATATTTGTGAATAGCAGAAGAATTTAGTAATTTGAGAACAAAATAAAATAAAAGCATTAAAGAAGTTTTGAGAAAAACAGTTTAAAAATGAGTTTCAACTTTGATATTAAACACAATTCTTGATAATTAAATTCTTTGAAGTATAAATAATTCAAATCTTATATGAACAAGGTAATATCTTTTCTAAGAAAAAATTCTACGAAATAACAATATAATTGAATTACAAAAAATATTAGTTTCGCTGAAATTTTAATCTTTTCCTTAGAATTGATTTCATTGAATACTAAATATTTTATATTCAATAGTTTTGTTTGGCTAACATTTATTAATAGAAAAAGACCTCGATTATAAAGACCTCATTCATTGACTTATTCATCATTTAATAGAAATCTTATTATGGAACAAAATGTGAGCCAATCCTAAAAATTCAATTAAATGAATATAATTACCGTTTTATTCGATGCAATTATCTATATTTCTATGCCATTAACTGTAGAAGAAATCATCAAATTCTGTGCCAATGGATCTGCAAAAATAGTATAGAATAACATATGATTACTATAGTCTTGCAATTCGTGTACAGAATTCTATTATCTTTACTATTATTGATATATAAATATAATAATCGTATATAATATATACGATATAATCAAATAAACTTTTAGTTAATATCTGTTTATTGAAGAGTTGATCAGATTTTTAAAGTTTTTTAAAAATTCATTACTTCTGTTGTCGACCCCCTATTGAAAAGTGAAGTGCAGTTCATTTCTCATCGAAAGAGTAGAAAAGAAAAACAAATTTCATCGACTCATGAGTTCCGCACTTTTATAATAAAAGCGATATATTTATAATTTATTACTTCAGTCATGAGCTTCGATGACAAGACGTTTGAGCACAGGTATAGCCATGGATATCAGTCTTATAATAAATCATATAACAGAAGGAATTCCTCGTAGATTTAATCATGGTTATTTTTAGAAATAATTAAATACTAAAAACATTCGCAAAAATTCCAACCAACAAAAAAAATTAACAAGGAAATAAATATACTAAATTGTTTATTCATGCCTTAACTTGTACTCAAGGCACAGACACCTACGCACGTTCCTAACACTCTTATTTAGCAGATGTAGAAGCACCCTGTTCATTTGTAAAACTCAAGTTCTTATTGAATTGCATTTCGCATCCGAGCACTCAAAGTATGCCATTTCTGACCTGAATTCCAGATCACAACTCATATGAGGCCCAAAAACTATAGTTTTTTTTGCACATCTCTAGTGTTTTGTGTCCAATCATTGGCACTATTTTAGCAAAACATTCACTAAAGAAAAGGCAATATTTTTTTTCGCTGACATTTCGATTGAGAAATACTATTATAAGACGTTTTTAGTCAATAAATCTTTGTTTGACTTTTCATTTATACTTCAATTTATACTTCAATTATATTTAATTCAATTAAATATAAGTTTTTCCTTTCGTTTCCACTCTTAAAAGGTTTACCTTTTTTTTAACGTTAAGTACAGTTTTTCATTAATTCTAAATTATTTAAACACTACTACTTAAGTTCATATTAAATTTTTAAGCAAGGGCAAATAATTTCTATAAGATATAGCAACTGCCCACGGATTTACTTGCATTAGATTTACCCTTGATATTTAGTTTTTACCCTTGGTATTAGCAAGATTACTCAGCAACCAAAAACTAATAAGCAAATATTTTTTTTAATGGTGTAAACACATTTCGTCGAAACCCATTTTGATGGATATTATAGTATTATTTTTATTACATTTTCTTAGAAAATGTTTTTTCTATTTATGTCCTTTGATTAAATAAATGTATCTTGGTAAGATTATTTAAATATTCATGTTATTTTTTGTCAGATTGAATCTTTCAAACTTAATATATTTTAACATGGTTAAGTTTTTATCAAGTTCCTTTATTATTTATATCGTCTTACAAATTATTCTATTTATTAAGAAAGTCATTTTGACTAGCTAATTAATCTAGTATATTGATTATAAAGAAAAATAATTTATATAAAAGTAATGATTTCAATAACAAGATAACAAAGATCCTATTTATCTAACTAAAAGAATCTATCAAAAATTTATTTAGTAAGCAAAATAATCACCAAGGTACATAATTCTATGAAACTTATTGATAATATACCCCAGGAAAAAATATGTTTGACAATAATAAAATACAGACAAATATTTATTACAAAAAAAAGTTTGCATACATTTCTTAATTACAGGCATTTGTATTATGTCTTATATTTTTACCGCTTATTAACCAAAAGAATTATTAGAAAAGACGTCTTAATTAGAATTGATTTCATGTATAAATTATTCTCATTAAAAGTTCATTAGACAGTAATAAATTATTGTAGAGACAATTGTACCTAGAGCATTTGTTAAATGTACTTTTTTCACACTATCATTAAAATTAGCATGGCATTAATCCTGGAACACTCTTATCTTGAATTAATTATTAGTGTTTAATAAAGAAGAAAATTAATTGAAATCTCAAATAACTTTATTAAAAATATTCATATTTTTTTCTTTCGATGTCCTAAAAAAATCGGATTCGACTGTAAATGTATTAAAATATTTGTTAGAATTAATTCTGAAAATTGGTTTAGACTTTCACTGAATATATAATTTAGAAAAACAAAAACAATAAGTTTAGAAGTCTTATGAAATGCCAGAAATCTTATGATAATTTATTTCATTGGAATACCTAATGAAATGTTATGGCATTGATTTCACTGTCGATTATATTCTGAGCGCCGAAAACTATTTGATTTCCTTTCACTCAAACAGAAAGAAAATCAATGAAAAACTTATTTGATTTATGAAAAACTTATTGATTTTTTTCACTCTCTCTTCAAAACCCTATTTTCATATGTCTTTCAGCCCTGGATTTCATATCTGTATTTCATATCTATGTTTCCGATACAACAACACCTCTACTCAAAGGGAACGACATATGTTTTGGACTCCGAATATTTATTGCAAATTATTAGCCAATAGTTTACAGAATAGGAAAAGTGTTTTCTTCTGGTAATCAATACTTAATTTCATTAAAAATATTTGTATTACTATTGTCATCGATAAGACAACTGTCCTTTACGTACACAACAGTGGCTCTCGTTTTTTGTTTCAGATGACTCTCTAATGACAGGGAAATATCAAATTTTAATAATTTATTACTTTTTTTTTGTTAGAAATCAATAGAAATTAAATTATCTTTCAATTGAGACCCGGAATATATTATTGATTGGAATTCAGTTTTTTTTATTTTGTAATAAAAACAAATTTTTTTTATAAATAAAATATATTCTATTTTCGATAATTGAACCAGGATATTATATTAAAACAAGGTTTTGCTTGCTCCTTTTTGTAAAGGTTCTAATTATGGCACCAAATATCGATTTTTAGTTGACCATGAACAGTTATGAATCAGGAAATATAGTTATTTATTTGTGAATAAAGAGAAAGTTTAGCGGACAGAACAGCTGTAATAGTGATCAGAATAGCACAGAATAGCATTGGTTTCACCCATTCATCTCTTCCAAAACATTGATGATTGGGATCAGAGCTCTGGTGTCAGTACTTACGACTACAACGTTTAATGCATTTCGTTTTCCTAATATACTTTATTTCCTGTCCTCTACTTATCGTTGAATAATCGTTTTACACACAAATTGAACGAAACATAAGAACCAAAAACGTAACGTAAAGCCATTCGTTACACAAAATGTGTTCCAAAAGTACGAGAAAACCATTTGTTTCAAACACTGATTGTCACAAAAAAAATTATTGAAACCTTAACTAAAACTTATTGAAACACAAGAATCTAAACTAAGAACTGAAGGCTAAGTAATCAAAATAGCTCTCTCTCTCTCCCCTCCCCTTCCTCTCTCTCTCTCTCTCTCTCTCTCTCTCTCTCTCTCTCTCTCTCTCGACTTTTAACAGAACTGGTATTTGATTTGTATTATAGAAACGAATGGAAGGAAAGAGTAAAAAATTGAGTTCCAAAAACAAATCAATAAAGACGTTTTGTGGAGGGGCTGAAAGAGTAAGGGAGGGAAGGTAAGAGAGAGAGAGAGAGAGAGAGAGAGAGAGAGAGATAGCTGTGCAATGATAGCAATGATAGATCTGAATAATTTAGACAAATGATAAATATCTCATTTCATTAAAGGGAATCGCCTTAAGACTAATGCCATTTACGTGAATGTAAGCCAAAAGGAGAGTAGAGAATAGTTAGAGAAATTATTGAACAGAATAGTGAAGAGGGGGAGAGAGTGAAAGAGAGAAAGAGAGAATAGAAAAGAGAGGGAAAACTCATATCCATTTGTCTGTCTGTCCGAGCGATTCATTTGTCAGATAAAATGATGGCAAACAAAACTGATAGAGAAATTAGAAGCAATTCTTATGAAAACTGTAGTGAAAGACAGAGTAAAATATTGTCGACTCAATGAAGAGTAAACGAAATGCCAAACGAATTGATCGAAAGAATAAGTAATTGAGAGAAAAAGAGTCGGAGAGAAATGAAATGCAATGTTTTGTTGTGTTTGGGCTATACTTTTCTCTTTTACTTTTCTCGTTAAGAGAAGTTAGAAAATGGATTTCAAGTCAATAAAATGTGAGCCCAAAGAGAGAGAGAAAAAAGTGTAATAACAGAAACAATAAGCTTAACAATAATCGCATGGACTCTATTATGGGCTCAGCCATCCATTGGTCACAAGCCATGGGATCCATTCCATAATCAATGGTCGGTAGAGCTCCTAAAGAATGGATTTCCAATCAATTATTATATGGACGCCAATGGTATCGATGCTCGCAATTCATGTTCCCATTCATCAGTGGAATGAGTGCTTCGTTTTGGGTGTGAGACCTGTGCACTCAAATCCATGATTTGCAATACACCATTCAATACAGGGCTGTGCACATTTGTGATCTCATTGACAAAATTACCTAGATTAATTAACTAATGAGACTTTCCTTTTCTATACATAACCATAATTACCATATCAACTCTATCGGGAACATTTTCCAATCAAGCACAATTACACTGAACTCTATGAATATGTAGTGAACAAGTAATTTAGTGGAGTGGGTGCTCATCACTGTCCCCACTGATGATGATAGCAGTCGTGATATTTTTATATAAAAGCCTTGAATATACAAAATATATTTATACAGAATATTCTGTACTATTCTATGATTGTATATAACTCTAATCGAGGAGAGACTGCCATAAGTTCTCCACCCTTTGGATGCTATTAATGGCATCAAATCGAGTATCAAATTATTTATATAATATCTCGCATACAATACTTTATATCATTTGGACTCTGGACTCAGTTTAATGCTCGATATAATAATAATAATAATAATAATTTATGATATATTCAGGAACATTTAAGTTATGATCAATAGAAAAGGTATATTCAAATCAAAACCAGAATTATTTTCGATTCGTTTATATCTTTTTTTTTGTTGAATTTATTTGTTAACGAAATTCAAAGTTAGAGAAAAACCCATATTTTATATTCAAATTGTTTTAAAAGTTATGTAAATTATTTCAGAGTCTAATCTGAGAGACTTTTTTAGGCCTCAATTTATTATATATAAGAGTAAGAGATATAAGGAATAATTACCAGAGTTTTAATAAATTGTTTGCTCAGATTTGTTGCGCTAATAAATTATTGCTTTACATAAAAAACTAGTTATTAATTTTTCACTGATATCTGAGAGTAAGAGCCGCACAGGCATATATGCTGTTCGCAAGAGTAGAAAATCTAATTTAGAAATATTATGGATAACAACTGAACGCAAAAATTTTGTGATAAAAAAAATATATTTGAGTCTGACTTTTGAAAACTCATCTCAACTAAAAGCAAAGTCTACACAACTGTAACATTAGTGCAAAGTGTCATAAATCAAATATAATTATCATTTCCAAGAGAATGAGAGGGAAGGCACTAAATTTTGCGCTCAGAATATGCCAGACATATATATAGAATATACACATACGTAGAGCACAGAATATTCTGTGCATCCAATATAGCCATATATATATAAAAATGTTTGCAAAAATGAGATAATTCATCAGTTTATCACTTAATATATGGCTCAGTGGATGAGTGCTCTATTGCTGGGGGTTTTTACATGACTTTTCACACATTATGACACAATGTTTGCTAGAATATTATATGAAAGCATAAGAGACATTCAATTTTTTTATTAGAGTTGCATAAAGTTTATATTCATTGAATTTTTTCTCCTCTAAATTATTATCAAAAAATGACATTTTTCTGACTTTATTTCATTCCAACGCTTAGAATAAATGCATTATCTTTTAGTATAACATAAGAGTAAAAGAATGACTAAAATTTAATTTATTCTCTCTCTCTCTCTCTCTCCCCCTCCTCTCTCTCTCTCTCTCTCTCTCTCTCTCACACACACACACACACACACACACACACACACACGACTGACTTTCCTGTCCTCTTTTTTAGAGGTGATATTGAGAAACGGTTAACACTTGAAGTGTAGAAAATTACGATTCGCTCCACTCTTATGTGTTATCTGTTCGTCGAATTTTTGTGTTTTGGTACAGAATAAAAGCAGAGAACAGAAGAGAATAGAAAGATATGACAGTTATATGAGAAAAGTGTATCTTAAGAGAAAAAAAAAATAAAATTAAAGTATAAGTGAAAAAAAGATCGAAGAAAAACTTCAGGAAATTTTCAGATTAATTCTCTTCAAATAAAAGACGTTAAACTTATAAGAAGTTAATTTCAATCGTCTTTTGTTTCCAGAGTTTCAGAAGAAATGCTTTTTTTCTTTAATTTTATTTTAAAATAATCTTTGAAACAATGGCTTATAGTTTAAAACTGTATTCTTGCAACTATTTTATAAGAAAAGTGAAAATAAATTCCATTAAAAAAATAAATTATTCAAAGAATAGTATTTCAAACAAAAAAGAAATAAATTCTTATGTCTTGTATTCAACTGTAAATTACATCCACAAAGAATTTAATCACAACTCTGTTCTTGCAAATTGAATCTCATATAACTGACACTATTAGCTACCATTTTAGAACAAGCTAGGTTATTAAATATTCTATTTGTCTCACAGTTATATCACTGTTCAAACATCACATCTATTATCGCCAGAAAAGAAGAAGTCTTCGACTTTCCATTCATTAATCAATGGATGAAAACAAGAAAAAGGAGAACAAAAGAGATGAGAAACTTATTGTTGTTTTTTTTCGCACAATTTTTTTACCCTCGCTTTCAATCAAATTCAAGCGATGCTCTAAATTACAGTTTTGTTCTCAAACTGTAACAGAAAGTAAAGAATAATTTTCAGCACAGAATAATCTATAGAAGAGCCACACAAAAAACCAGCTCTATTTTTATGGCTTTTGATGACATTATTCGCTATTATATACAGAATATTCTGCTCTCAGATTATATAAACACCGACTGTGAGTCACTAACAGCTCAGCCATTGAGCCGTTGTTCGCAACGCTTTACGGAATATTGAATTGGATTTTGCTTTTTATTATTGCTTTTAATCTTATTATTTCTCTCAAACGAGTGAACAAAAACACTGACTCTTGTATTGAAGTTCTTTTTTTATAAAATCCAATATTTTTTGTGAAATACAAACATTAATTCTATCGGAGAAAAACAGTATTTCCCCCACTTTTCTCCATTTATTATCAAAATATACTCTTTTTTTGTTTTTCTCTTATTTCGATATAAAATTGTATTTTTATTTTTCTTATTGTTTTAAGAATTGAATTTAAATTATGTTTATTTAGTGAAAATGTTGTATATTATGTAAGTTTCGGGAAGTTTACGAGAATATTAGTTCAACCGTTTTAATAAACACTGATTAAAATCATAAAATCTATTGCATCATAAAGTGTCCAAGATTAAAAATAAAATTTATGTTTGATATATATTAATATATAACTAGCTAAATTAACGAAATATATTATTTTAATAAATCATGGTAATTTAAGGTCTAATATTGTTTAAAATAATATCTAATAAACTAGATCAGATTTTATATAATAATGCAAACACAATAAATTCCTAAAATACACCTAGGGTATATTAAAAGCAAAGAAAAATACTACAATTTCTTAATATATATCACATTTTGTTGATAAAAAATTTGTATATTTTAGCAGAAAATAAAAAAAATTCCACAAAAAAAATAAATTGTGTTTTAATATAATTGAATCGAAAGTTACTCTTTTGTGAACTCAATTTCAAAGTCAGAAACCAATCCTCTGATTGTATTTTCATTTCAATTTCAGAATATTCTCTCATTTTTACAATAAATAACTTCTACTGAAAATTCAATTCTATTGTAATTTCATGGATGAAACACTCAAACAATTGTTTCGGATGAAAATTCAATATAAACTTTGAGAGGGAGCGAGAGAGAGAGAGGGAGGGAGGGAGGGAGGGAGGGGGAGAGAGAGAGTGAGATTGGAATATTTGCGTAAACCCAACAGAATAACGATAACAAAAGCCATTATTCTGTGCATTCTATTGCAGGATATGATGAATAGATTTAATAGAATTAGTGACACATAATGTGTTTGGAAATCGAAATCTCGTATTACTTTTGGAAATGAACACCACTTTTGATGCCTTCTTTTCCAATAACTTCACTCCAGTGTTGGTATTAGTAATTAATTATCGGTTTTCGCTCAGCACATGACTTATCACTCAAAACCCAAACTAATGCCAAAAATATAATGTCCACTACTTTATATGATTAGATAACTATATTACCAAGCTGATATTTGTTTAACCAGCTTTCATAAACAAGGAAATTTATGGAAATTTATATATTCATATATTTTAAAAACTTTACCAAGCATAACTTGGTGATTCACAGAATTTCTTATTAGAAAATTGTTTAACATGCTCTAGTTAACTTTAATCAATAAAAAGCTAAAAACTTGATCCCTGGTCATCCAAAAGCCTAGACAAAAAAAGCTGTATTTATGGTATATTATTCTCTGAAAATATTATATTATATGTGAAAGAGTATAGATTCCAATGATATAAATCAGAGTTGACTTATGGGATAATATGACTGTTTGTGTTTCACTACAGATATTATATTTATAAATAAGTTATTTAAGAGTTGTTTAGCCTATTATTAATATACTTGAGTTCATCATCGCTTCTCTCTTGTCATTAATAGAAGGCAACGGATATCCCTTGACTTTCATCAGATAACTAGAGTATCGAATTTGAAAACTGGATTATTATTATTATTATTATTACAATTTGGAACGATTTTATTGTATTGATTATATAAAACTAGATCATTCTAGCAGATAATGTTATTTAATCAATTTTCACCATGGTAATTTATCAACAATAAAGCTCAGAAACTTAATTAGGGAGTAAATGGCAATCTGTGCTTGCTGCTATTTCACAAACTAAACCCATTTATATTAATTCAATGTAATTATGTATAAAAAGGAAGTGAAACCGTCGCCAAAATCTCAATTAATTGAAAAGGTCTGTATGTGAGCACAGAATATATTCCTAATCCGACACATCCTTTTGGACGCCATATATATGATTGTATGCATTGAAAATCCATTTGAATTAAAAGCCAATAGAAAAACAAAGGAAAAGCAAATTCCTGGCTAAGACTCACATCAATCACATGTAAATCAATTGTGAGGACAGACCTATCTGTGCGGCCCTTATATATTATGCACACAAAACCTATAAATTGATTGATTGCACAAACGTTAAGCCAATTATACAAACGAATGAAACGAATGAAGAAAACTTCCTGAAAGTCAAACATTGCAGACATTGAGCCCTGAGTGAGAGCCAGAGCACAGCACAGCTCAGGAGGAAAAAAAGTAAGAATAAAACATATAAAAGAGCAACGGATATATCATTTAGACATCAATTTTATTCGGGCGACACAACTGTATTACTAAAGCAGTGGCCGACTAAACACTTTCTCTGGTCTTTCCTTTTTTGCCTGATTTCCATCGAAACAAATAAAATCAAATCATTATTTATGTATAAATTATTAGAGCCACCGACTTATCCCTAGTGGCAAATTTCAACAGATTTATCATAGCTTAGAGCACTTATGTCTCTCTCACACAGAATAATAGCTGTAAAACGCTGTTTATGTGAAGTATGTTTTTTTCATATGTTTTTAATACAATTTTATTTCGAGTTATAAATATATAGAATTTTATAATATTTACAAAATATTTGGTTTTATATCTCTTTTTTTTCGATTAAAATTCCAATTCTTTTGATAGCATTTAAACAAAACTAATTTAATTAATGAGTAATTGTTTTATTTCTTTAACTATAAAACGAGAAAATAATTATTATTTTCAATCAATGTTTAAGCCATACATTAGTGAAGAACATTAGTGCCAAGAAGTGAAGTGTCTTTTACAGGGGTTTTATATCTTTTATACAAATTGCTGTACAGTTCTCTAAAAGTTTAGTTTAGTTTTTTTTATTGAAAATGTTTAGTCAAAAACGAATTGAATCATATGTTTAGCAAAAAAGTAAATCACTAAATATAATGATCCAAACCCTTAGGAATGCCTTCTTTTTAGCGGACACGAAGATCTCTATCCCCCCTTTTCCTTAATAACAGAAATAAGTAAAGGATTTACAGAAATTGCTTTTTTTCTCAACAGAAAATATTTGTGTACAAAATGTTTGGACTTTTGCTCGAATAATGATCACAATTGAAGGCCTGGAAATGAAGTGAGTCCTCAAGAGATCAGCACTAATGATATCAAATAAATTTCAGTTTTATTTAAGTGAGAAAAATATAGCGCACAGAATAGGAAAACATAAAAATCGCGCAAATAATTTAAAATCGATAAAATAGTTTTATATTCTAAGCAAAACAGCAATTCTTTAAAACCATATATTCTCAGAGCACAGAATAAGTTAACTGTGCTTTTGTTTAGTCGTTTATACACTCCTTTTACTTCACAATCCATAACAAGACTAGTGTTCAAAAAAGATTCTGTTCTCTGTATTTGAAATTTTATTGTATTGACTTTTCAATTGTCTTTAAAATAATGTGCTAGAGCACATTATACCAAAGTATTCCTGTAGTATAACAACTACAGGACAGCACTTTTATCACTTTCTGCTCGAACACTAACAGAAGACAAGTCATGCGAAAGCGATGTTCAAACACTTTAACTCATTGTAAGCACTTTCTGTCCCTTAATTTAATAGACGTTAAGACCGAAACTTTTGATTTACTCCAGAAATTCGATAGTTTTTGCTTTTTTCTAGTCATACATCTATTCTGACACAATCCAGGCTCTAAAAATAGCTTGGTCAACATACTATTCATGAAAATTAATAGCATTGAATGCTTTCAAAGAAGATGTATTGGCCCATTGAATGTTCAAGCAACTTAGGAATGTTATTTCATTGTAATCCTTTTCCAAGAACATAATTTATAAAAAGGTACAGGTAAATTAAAAGTAAAAGAATATGGCTCTGACTGTATATCAGATGACTCTCAGATCAATGAAGTGAAGAGAAAGAAGTGAAAAAAGCAAACATTAAAAAATAAAACTTCATTATTCAGTTTAGTTTTAAACCATTAAATTCTGTGCTTTTCGTCATTTACTACGAAATTCAATACTTTTATAGATATTGAAAACTATTACTCCTAGTCTTCAGTGCATTAATAATACAGTATAAAAACGGAGAGAGGAAGTGTGTGTGTGTGTGTGAGTGTGTGTGAGTGAGTGAGTGAGTGA
>JAQIXI010001834.1:0-12068 GCA_034700165.1 Galumnidae sp. Gr-Ori-00277 | reverse complement strand
CACACACACACACACACACACACACCCTCACTCCCTCACTCACTCACTACAATTAAAACGAAAGAAATGTCGAATAAAATTGACTTAAAGTGATTTATTTTGGAAAATAATTCGATGATTACTCACATCAATGTATTGTTTTTTTGCCCCATAGTTGACGTGTTTTCTTCCCAATTCCCATAACAATTGTTCGCACTTTTGTGGTTCGTTAATACGGGCGACAACTTTCTGAACAAATCCCATAACTCTGAGTGCATGAGCTCTCAATTCTTTACTGTATTTGAGATCTTCGGGATCCATACCTCGAAATGAATGAAATACATTTTGAACGTCGGGATGGGTTTCGAAGAGACTATTAAAAGAATTGTCTTAAGTTTCAAAACAATTTAATGATTAGATTCTAATCACTTAAAACGCTTTTACTTTAGAAAGACTTCTCTATTGAATTGTTGTAAATCTAAGGACACTTTTTTTAGAAAAAATTAAATTCAATTCTAAAATATTCTTAAATAATGAGAGAAAAAGTGATATTTTGACAAAAAGTGATGTCTTGACATTCAATACAATATATGGTATTTCAGAGAATATTCGTTTCAATAAATCATTAGATTTATGATTCAACAATAGGACAGAATCCAAGAATTCTGTTACTTATGGCTACGGAATGGATATATTTTCAATTCATTAGTAAATGTGTTTTGGAATTGTTGTGTTTGAAGACATAAAATATGAATTCGAGTGACTTTTCGGGCATTAATTCACTGAAAAGAATAAAATTGTATTTTATTGAGAAATTTATTATTATTATTATTATTCAATAATTTTAAGAGTAATGAGTGAGGCATCACTTCTATTAATCAATAATTTCTTTGACTTAATTTCTATTTATTCCGACATTTAATAATTGAAATATTAAAAGTGATTTCATCGGGGTGGCAAAAGGGAGTATTCCGAAATACGCCCCTTGGAGCAAAAAATAGGCAGAATATCCCTCCCCCTAGAATTGGAAAATCTTAACATTACGTCTATGGACAAGCACTAGGTCTGTCGAGGTTTATCCAAAATACCCTAACCTTATACCCACTAGAGTCGGTTTCTTTCGCTATCCCTGGATTTCATAGTTCTTGAGTTTTGTAATTTAAAGTATTTTTTACAAGAAAACCAAGATCAAAAAACAGTATATAAAGCAGCAAATTTCATGAACAGATGCCCAACTATTTAAGTTCTAAAAATGAAGTACTAATAGACTACGGGTTAGAATAGATTTTGTATTCAATTTATATGAAAGGATTAAATATTAGGGAAAAGTATGCAAAACTTGAACAAGGACATATTTAGCTAGATAAAATGACCAATACCAAAGTGAAAAACTAACAAAATATTGTAATATTTTTTATTTGACTCATTCTTTAATAAAAATTTTCATTAGTTTTATACATAAGTTATAAATTATTTTATTTTTTAGAGACTTTAGATTCCAAACCTTTTCTATAAAATATATTTTAAGATTTTTCCATAAACTTCTATAAAGATGATTGCCTTGAAAATGTTAAAATCTTGTAACTATTAAACTAAAATAAACTAGTTCATATTTCTATATATTAGAAATATGAAAAACTTTTTATTTTGGAAATTTTAGCTAAATTTGAAAATATTTTGAAAATGAAAATGTGATAAAAGGTTGGATTTAAAAATTGTGTGAATATATAAAATGTTGTCTTTAGTGATATATTCATAAAATATTGTCTAAAATTCCGATATTTTAAGAATCCATTTCTGACTCAAAAAAATATTTATAATATATTCTTTAGAGAATACATTTTGTTTAGTAAAGTGTCGGCTCATTCTCTATTTGAAAGTAAAGTTAAGAAACTAATAAACGACAAAAATAACAAAAACATAACAAACCTTATGAAACCTTTAATTTAAAGTTTAATTTAAACGAATAATAGATTTGTTTTGGTGGAGACCTGACATCAAAATTGAATCCAAATAATAGTCTATTAAAAATCTTTTGTAGAAACTAATCAGACTTTTCTTAATAGTCAGTGCTTTTGTACTGTTTATCAGAGAGTGAGCCTTAAGGGGAAACGACTTTCCGACAAATCGGAAATTCTTCAATCAGTTTTGACTGAATTATATTAAGACAATTCTTGTAAGATATGAGCCCATAAGCCATCAAAAGATAGGAACAACTATTTATTTTAATTGCAATTTGTCTTCAATTGTCGTCAATAAAACTCAATATTGAAATAAAAAGTTTTTATTGTAATTATTTTGATCTCATTTTATCTCTTTTGAAGAATAAGTTATTTACTATTATTTCTTAATTCTTTAAATGACTTCAATTCTAATAAATAATTCTTTTAAATGAAATAATAATTAATCGAAAAATTAGACAAAGAATTATAAATTGAAAGAATACCTCATAAAAGTAATGACTCCAACTTTTGACACGTTATCCACCAATAATTTCCAAGTATTCAAAATAAGTGTAATTTGTTGACTATCAAGAGTTGGTGGCGTTAAATGTTCTAATTCTTCGGTTTTGATACCATTTTGCACATTAGTCTCATCGATTGTATCTTTTGTTTGATCAGCAAATGAAGAATCATTATGAACACTACCACTAATCACCTTGCTCAATTTACATCCCATTATGGTTCTATTATTTTGAATTAAAAACTTTATTCACTCATTTTATAACAATAAACGTTGATTTGAATAGTTTTTGATGTATTGAATGATTCAAAAGTGTTGAATGTTTTTCAGTCATCGTTTGACATAAGGGAAGACGAGTCACAACTGAACAGCTTTTCTCAAAATCACTTCTATATATGTGTGGAACGCAATGACTGCTAACATCTGAAGCGATCGATTCATCGGAGAGCAGACCTCTCACTGCCAACTGTTAGTACAGCATCTGATGCCTTCTTCGATGTTCCTCAAGAATTTTATGGTTCAAATGATGAACAAATGATTTTCTCTCAAATAATACAATTAATTCTCGATATGAGCTAATCATTTGGGATATAAAAATTTTTTTTTGGCTAAAATTGAATTTGACTTAATTCGAGAAAATAAAAGTATTTTATTGAAATATGTTTTAAAAGCAATTAATTAAAGAAATTTATTATTTTTGATTAAATTAAACGATTTGACACTATTTTTATCTTTTGTTTCATTCAATTTTAACACTTTTTTATATAAATTTTTCTTTAATTCGGATATTAATTGAATTTTTTTTGACTAATTTTATTAAAATTAAAATATTTAAAAAAAACTGTAATAAAAATCACAATTTTATATAAAATTCATAACTTTTGTTTGATCGCAAACTTCGATATTATTTTGATTGTAGTCATTAAATTTGTTTGGGCAGTCAACTGCTGCCTTCATCAGTGTCCAGTTTCTGAATAACTTAGAACTAAGTCTTTAGGACTTACCAAAGCTGGACATTAGGATAGGGATGGAATCAATTAGCAATATATTGAAGTTTAAGTTTGGATTTTGTTTATTGGTTTCATTTTACTACTCATAAGATATAGTCAGATATAGTCCACACAATCTTTGAATAATTAAAATTAAAACTTTTTAAGATTTGAAATGGAGTTAAATGCACTCAAAAAACAACTCTTTGTCTTCTGATTCAACACTTACCCTCTTATTAGAAGTAATTCATTCATTAGATATTGGATTATCTTATAATCAGATTCTGATATAAAGCAATGCCTTAAATTAAGGCTTAAGGCTATCACACGTTTCATAAATTATGAATCAAAAGCGCAAATAATTTTTATAACAATTGTTTCATCGATCAAAAACTTTTTCTTCAGTATTTGCTTATATGAAATGTCACTTAAATTATAATTTCAATTGACTTTAAATTGAATTTTGGTTTATATAATATTAAAATTAGCTTAAGTAGCCTTAGTATTCCTGACATAGGAATTGACGGTAAAGAAAAAACTATTGTTTAATTCAAAATGGGCTTAAATAGCATCAGCTTATATCGAGAATTAACTGTATATAACTAACAGTTAACAAATTGAGCTCATATTTTAAGTCACGATTTTGTTTCGACGGATTAAATAGATTTTCCAAATGATTTACTCAATATTTTTGGTCTTCAAATAATACTCTCGTTTTGAGAAATGATTCAACAATTCGTTTCTTATGTAAAATCAAAATTTATTTTATTATAAAATATATTTTTGTGAATTCAATCAGAATTTCTTTATTTAATAGAATTTTCGTTGCATTTAATAAGAAAATATAGTATATATTTTGGTATTTATATCGCTCACCACTCACTCATTGAGTCTTTTAATTAGCAACAGGATAAAATTACTTTCTTAACAAATAAAAAAAACTTTCATTAAAATAATTTTTCCTTATTTTTTTCGGTACTGAATCTCTTTTATTAACAATTAGAGTCCAATTCAATAATGAAGTCATTTATTATTTAATATCACTAATAAAAAGTCACTAAAATTTTTCTCTTCAAACAAAACAATTCAGTCTTATTTAATAAAGAATATATAAGCATGGTAAAATATAAAAAATATTTTAGCCCTTAAATTAAATAAATTTGTGTTTAATATATGCTTTAAATGAGTACTCAATGAAAAACTTATTTCTTTACTCTAAAAGTATTGAATTTAATCATTCAAACGATATCCTGGATTATAAGTGTTCACAAAATTGTCGCTCAAAATGAAAAATATTTAGAATATTCTCCACTTTTTATTAAAGACTTTAATAAGTGTTTAGCGGCTAAACTTTAGCCAAAAGGTTCTAATCAAACCTAATTTATGCTCTTTTTTTGCATAATAATGTCTTAAAATGAAGTCAAAGTCTCAATACTTTATTATTCATTAAAATTGATTGAATTGAAGAATTAGAGATTATTTTCTTTTAAATAAATAAAAGTAAGTTTTGAATTAAAATTTCAAATGACTTAAAAATGGTTGAGAGGCCTAACAATAATAGGATTCGTTTCTTTCACTCAGAAGATCTACAAAACCCTCTTTACTCAATGAAAGCCCAAAATTGGATTTTGAAAAATCGTTTTTTTATTAACTTTTACTGATCTATATTTGGTTTAATATATTTAAAGTTGGAAACACGACTCCTAATTATCATTCTAGGTGAAAAGACCAGGAGCAATTTACTTGTCTGTTTGAACTAAAATGAATTTATATTTATTAAATGAAAATCGAAAATGTTTTGCATTTATTGCAACCAATTTATTATTGATTGGTTCAAAAGCATTTCACTGAAGATATGGACAAAAAAAATACTTACAATTGTTGTAACGATTTATTTATTGAAATACCGTTTTATTTATAGAGTAAGTGTTGACGAACTAAATATTAATGACAAAAGTTAGTGTCGTTTGAATTTTTTCTCTATTTTTTTTGTTGATATCCAATTCAAATAAATGTCTAGAATCAAAATGAATAATTGAACTTGCTCAAAGCCATAGGTCGACAGATAAAGGAAAACTTTTGAACATATTTACGATCACTTCGTCAGAGAAATGAAAACTTTTCAAAAATTGATTGAAAAATAGTTTTATTGTTAATACCAGAAGTTATCTATTTTTGGGAAAATGTCTCCATTTTTAAAAGTAATTGATTTTGTATTGAAACGTATTTTTGTAGCTTTTTTTGTAAAACACTTTCACTCTTTTTGATAAAAAATTTGAAAAAAAATCAAATTATCATTTCTTTAAGTTTTCACACTTTTAAGTACAGAATATAAGCTATAAATCCTTAATATCAGAGATGACCAAAAAGTATCATAAAAGTAGAGAATAAAAGTATGAATTGAAGTGTAAATTATTAACAAAAGGTTAATATAATATTGTTTTGACTTATATTCTATTATATTCATCAATAATTGAAACAAAAATATATTGAAATGACCATGTTCTCCCAAGATTAATTATCTTTTATTATATAATTTAATTTTTAAATCCCACTAAATTATACCTAGTACCTTCACAGTATGATGAAAGGAAGCCTATCCCCCCAAAGTGACCAAGATATAAGTTATGATAAAAGTATATAAGTTTATTATAGTACAAATTCAAGTATTGTTTAAAATAATTGAGTTTTTAATTCTTTCATAAAAAACTATTTTTCTGGGATTTAATGTTAAAAATGTCTTTCAAACAGGAATTTCCGTTAAGTAATGTCTGTTTGAAGTAAAGAAGAGATTTATTTGAAATTAAAATAAAATTAACAAATTTAGTCAAATATTTATGTTTAATATATGCAGGGATGGCAAAAGACCTCGATCTCCAGGGGGGTATACCCCCTTTAAAGCCAAACCTAGTGCCTGTCCATAGACGTAATTTTAAGTTTTCAAAATCCCAGGGGGAGGGGTATTTTGCCAATTTTTCGGCTCCAGGGGGGGGGTATTTTGAAATACCCCCCTATTTGCCATCCCTGATATATGTTTCTTTGGAATCGTTTTGAATGTATTCTTTCGGGTATTTTGAATTTAATTTATATTCAGGATATGATTTTGAAAATCTTATAAATCTTCTTTTTGTTAGCAAATAAATGTTTACCTTGTCAAAAGTATTGTCACTTAAACGATAGCTCCCAAAATAATAAAAAGAGTAATATTTTCAAAGAATTGATAATAACTGATGTATTATAAAATGTATACCTTTTAAATGATTCAACAAATCTGAGAATCATTACTAATATTCTTTGGTTTCATTTTTATTCAAATTTGGTAACATTTAGTCGAAATACAAATAATTCTTATGAGCGAACATTTGCTTCAGAGGATATCCAATAAATCAGACTTCAATTTACACTTTTGGTAAGAATCGTTTATATGTGAAAACTTGTGGAGTCGTTTCCAATAAAAGTTTTAGATATAAGCAATTCTTATAAAATAGTGAAAATAGAAATCTAATGGAAAAATTTAAGACTTTTGAATTATAAAAGGAACTTTCTCAAATTTTCAATAAATTATTTACTAAATAAAATTAATTTGTATTAAAGTCTATTTTTGGGAATAATTTTTAAACTAATGTTAGTCATTGAAATAGTTTTTTTAGAGACTATTCATAAATGTATCAGGATTATTTTTAATCTATTAGAATAATTATTAGATTAACTTTAATAAGAAAATGCACAAAAAGTCAAATAGACCAAATGCATTAGTATTTATCAAGCTATTTTTTTTAATAGAGCTTTATTTATTAATACTTCTTCATATACATTTGCTTATTCCTGATTTCACTCATTTAATTAAAAGTTGCAAGATTAATTTTGAGTCAATCATTTTTCTTTTCTGTGGAATAATTTACTGTATTTTAATTAATCTTTAATTTTTATGAAATAAATCGACAGAATTTGAGTTTTTTTTTATTAATAAAAATTAGAGCCGTTTTTCCTCTTCGTCGACATCTAATCAACTTTCAATTAAGTGGTCAAAAGTTGAAAGAACTGATTAAAACTTATAGTGATTTTGTTAATAATTGGACACATTTTAAAAATAAATTTTAATGAAATTTTGTTGAAATACAAGTTTTGAACTGTTTTTCATTTGAGTCAAATCGAAACCTGTTAGCACTCGACGGACCCAAAGATCGATAAACTCCGACACATTTCTGATCAACACTTTAGACATTTAAAACAAAAAAAATAATTAAAAGTTCTGAAGAAAACAGAAAAATCTTAAAAATTTTACGAAATAATTGATTTTATTTGCCTTTAATTCTATACTCGTTTTCATATCTAAAAGTTAACCGAATATCTAATTAAAAGTGTTGGTGATTCTGGTATTATCTTGCTAATCTTGGTATTTCAAGACTACTTGATCAATCAATACATCGATGAGTTGACTGAACACTAAATAAAGTAAAAGTAATGCAGTGAACGCCCTTTTCTCCAATTCTTGGCAAAATAGTATACACTATTTTAATTGTAAAATAGGAAATCAACTGTTCTTTTGTAAAAAGTGAATGAGTAAAGACATTGTTTGCCTTCAAATCTTTAGACTCATTAATTAGGCAAAAAGAAAGCATAAATTCTGTGTTTTGGCAATTATTCATTAATTTATTGATTTGATTAGAGAAACGGTTTACAAAAGGAGATAATTTACGTAAAGCTTTTGACATTGAGTTTGTGTTTGTGTTTGTTTGCAATAAATTCTCAAACATTTGAATCTATTAACAAATGTTTTTAATGATTTTATTAGAAATTTAGTTGATTTTAGTTTCGAACCACAGCTGTGATGAACGCCACGACTCAAACTTTTTTTAAAAAAAGAGTCGAGTCGTCACTTAAGCCATCGGAGTCATCCAAATTGCAGTTATTATTATAAGTGCTTTTAAGTTAATATTTCCGTCTTATGTGTTCCTATTATAACAACTTTTAATTAAATTAAATTATTGGTAAGTTTTGAATCGTTTTATTTTCACTTAAATTTTTCTCTGAAAATATATTTTTGTTTCAATCATTTCTATTTTCTCATCGATTAAATCCTTAACTGAGAAGTTTTGAAATGAATGAATTTCGAGGGTATGTTCACAACATATAGAAAATATGTTTACTTTTAATATAGTGTTTGCTCTGAAATAATCCCAAATTTCTAAAATAAGAAAAATTCTGAGAACAGATTTGGTGGAACACAACAATTAATTTTGTCTCTCACTGTCATAAACAGGGTATTCAATATATACTATACACTAAAAGATAAATTTGGTACAAATTTGAGGCAAAACAAAAATCTATTTGCGGTTCAAATTAATTCTGATAACAACTAAATTTAAGAACAAAATATTTATTAATTTTGAGGATAAATATTATTAATAATATTATTAAAACTTTAAAATTATTTATTCGAATATAAATATAATTTGAGATAATTATTACTGAAGTGATTCACTCCTCTTATGTTGAGTTAATTTATGATTCACTGATCACTAAAATGTTTGACTTTAACTTTAATTTAAAGTTTTTAATATGAAATTCTATAACCAATTCATTTGAGAGAAGTTCGCATTTTTATGAGGCGCTCATAAAACGCTTAGAAAAATCAATTTCATAGAGCATTGCTTCCAAATTAACCAAAAACTGAATTAAGAAAATTACAGATACTTTCCTTCCGTTAAATACTAAACTTAAATAATTTAGAATTAATATATAATTTATATGTATTACATATATATATATATATTTGATTTTTATATATTCAATGTGTATATACAGTATATGTGTATCACAAATAGATATCTGATCTAAAAAGACATTAGTTTTCCACCGAAATTCATGGCAAACAAGATTTTGTCATTAAATGGAAAAATACTTGGATTCCCAATTCAGGGTCATTTTTGACGACTCGATTCCAGGACTTGAGATACAGATATTTATGTTATTTTTGAGGAAATCAACTTAATTAACATTTTTAATATTAAGTAACTCCTGACTGCTTTCCACTGATTTTACTCAACAAATCATTCTTTTTATAAAAATCAGTCACTTTTATAAAATGGTGTCTTATTTTTGACCGAAATATTTCTCACTAACTGTTTATTCATTCAAATTTTGTAAGTTTCAACTCTTTATTTTGTATTAATTGACCCCTCACTTATTGCTTTCAATAATTAATTTTTAAAACTGTTTTATATGATATTCTTATATAAATAATATTAACTTTCAGTAAAGTATTTTTGACTATTTGTGTCCACTCTTTTAAAAAAAATCGATAGTCGTCTGAGAGGACTCTTCAGCTGTCATTTTGGTGTAAATAACATCGATTTTGTTTTAGATCGAGAATTAGGAAATCATTAACTGAAATGTAACTGAAATGACCGATAAAACTGTTAAAACAAATTTACTTTTTGTTTACTCAATACTTAGACATTTTCTACAATTTTTATCAAATAATATATTCTTTAAGGATTGGGTCATTTCATTTTTAGGGATTTCTGAAGGAATTAATTCTTAAATGACCTGAAAATTCTCGCAATATATTTATAAAACTGTTTAGAGATTTAAGTGTCGGTAAAAATAATTGACTTTTGAGTACATTCGCTCTTTGAAACACAAATAATCTGACAAAATGTGCTTAAATTTCTGGTCTCAGGAAACGATGCACTCATATAACAGAGAAATATGAGTTAATTAAACTAAAAATATTCCTAAAATTTTTTTTAAAGAGGAGATACTGTAAAGAGAATCACTATTTTGGTGAACATTTAAAGACATATTTTTAAAGGAAAAAATGAAACTTTGTTTGCATTCAATGTCGAAAAGTATAGAAAATTGTCAAAAATGTCTTTCTGTCAAAACTAAGATTTAATACATGAAATCCCTATAATCTGTGTTATGGACCACTCATTCCTCAAATATTCTATAAATTGTGAAAAATTGGTTATTTTCAATGATATTATGGGATAATGTGTGTGGTCTCCAGTAAATCCCAATCAAAGAGTTTCGTACTCAAACACATGTGACAGTTATGGGCTCTCCAGCACTGCACATCATATGCTTTAAAATACAGTCAATTCTCGATGTAAGCCAATTGAAATTCAAACTATTTTAATGTATATGACATTTAAAATAAGTAATTAATAAAAAAGGTTTTTAACTAATGAAACAATTGTTATAAAAAGACATCAAAACAAAAGATGAATAGATTTCCATTCGATTAAAAGTATATAACTGTTAAAATATATTAATCACTGAATCAATTACTAATCAATTTAGTGAAAGTGATGCTAAACCTGAAAATACTTAAAGGAGAAGAAATAAAAGCAAAATAATTACGATTTTGACAGTTATATCACTTCTGATGATAAACTTCAGACATATGATTCAATAAACATTAATTACTTTATCAGTTAATGCAATAATGTATGTACTGATTCTGATGAGGTAATCAATGGATAAGAAAACCTGCTGTCTTTTGTACGCATTTAACTTTTGTTTAAATCTTTTGGATTTCAAAACAATTACTTTAAAGAATTTCTTTAATTAATAGTTTGTATGGCATTTTAACGGAACATTTTTCATTTCTAGATTTAAATTAGATTTAAGCCAAAAATTTTTGATACCCATCATTGACTTATATCGAGAATTGACTGTATTCAATAAAATTTAATGATTAGTTTATCCAAACTTTTTAAACATATCTATCGAATCAAACTTTTCTAAAACACATAAAAAATGAATGAAAAAATGTAATTTAGATTTGCCTGAAATTTATTCCATTTTTTTCTTCACTAAATTTTGGCTCAAATCCGAAAAATTGATTAAAAAAATTTTAGTATAATTTCACTAAAATTCTTAAATTTCAAAAGAGTTTTGTTGTAATTAATATAAAGTTATTTTAGATTTTGGGGTTCCCTTATGTGTCGTTTCTGACTAAACGATTCTTGAGAGCCTTATTTCATAAAACATTAACAAAATAATAAAATAGATTTGACACCGATTTTCATCCATAAGATAATAATAATCAAACACTTGAGAGCACTCCAAGACTCTCAATAAACTGAGCAAATATTTCCACTAATTTTCATAGAATTAATTTACTTTCATATCGAGACTCTCTGTTTGGAAACAATTGATTAAACACTAAATACGATAAAATTAAATGTTTGCATAAAGTTGCATGTTTCAATCTTACTAATACTGTTTAAGTTTAACCAATCAAGAGCCAAAATTGTTTGGAATAAACAAATTATTGTATTAAAGCAATTATTTTGTGCATAAAATGAATGTTTTTTTGTCTCAAATGAAGAGAATTTTTTATCAAAAAATCTAATAAAATGAAACCAATTTTGAAAATAAAATAATTAAATAAAAGACAAATTGAATGAAAGTTAATAAAGTATTGAATTCTGACACCAAATGATTGTATAAAAATAAAATAATTGAAATATAAGTAACTTTTGTTGGATTCAATTATATTTAAACTCTATGTTTAGCATTGAGTGAAGAGAAGTGTTAAAAGAGAACATATGTTATATAAAAATCAATGGCATAATAGCGGTGAAGGCAACGGAGTCGCAGCACTGGAATTCTGGCTGCAAAACA
>JAQIXI010001833.1:0-12070 GCA_034700165.1 Galumnidae sp. Gr-Ori-00277 | reverse complement strand
TTTTTGCTTCAAAAGTGATAAAATAAGTTAAATATGAGTGAATTGTATGTATTTATAAGGAAAAACACCTAAAAACCCCTTAGTATGCAATTTTTAGTGATTTTAGTGATTTTTCAAAATACCCTACCCTTATACCCCCCTAGGGTCAGACCAAAATACCCCCTAGCACCACCCTTCTAGAGTCGAGACCTTTAGCCATCCCTGCTTATATTTATGGTTACCATTAAAAATAATATATTAGAATAATTAGATGGTCACTCTAAAATTTTGTTTATAAATAAAATTATCAAGATACTCTCATTTTTATAAACTGATAAATAAATTTTTTCATTAAAGAAGAAAGATTAATATTAAAAATTATTTTAGAAAAAAATTATAATCTAGGTTTATTTTAATAATTGATTATTGTTTGAAAAAATTAAACAATGTTTTAAAATGCGATAAACTAATATTTACGTTGTTAAATTATTTTTTTTGGAATGTGTTTTAAACAGGGATGTAATACCCCCCTTTTTGCCATCCCTGGTTTTGAGCAATTTTTTCAAATATATTAATTAAATTATTAATTAATAAATATATATTAAAGTGATGTGAAGTTTAAGTAACATAAGGAGAACAGTAATGGCTTTCTCTCAAAATATTCATAAAAGTATAATAACTGGTTTCTGTTGAAAATGTGTCCGGAGTTACATCAATACCAGAATCAAAACGTAATCTTTCCAATTGTCGCCAACCATTTGCTGTTGCATTATATGGCAGTGCAATGGGAATGGCTTTACATTTATTCTGTGGTTTCACACAATTTCCAATATTAAGAAGAAAGTGATCAAAAGCAGTGGCCGTATTGTCCGCAAACTTAGGAAAGTATCGCTTTAATGCAACTCTCGGAAGGCTTTCCATCAAAATTCTAACAGCAATGGGTCGTTCTTGGTGAATTTTATGGATTATCTTATTTATTGGTTGAATCAGTTGATCCTGAACATAACACAGGTCTCCAAAACCAATCTTTATTTCATTACAATAAATATTTAATAATTTATCTAGATCATTTACTAACTTGAAATGTTTCTTTAACTCTTGTGTTTGTATAGTATATTAAAGTATCCGTTTCTATATTGGAGGTCACAATTCTATTTTCTTTAGCCAAGAATCTATTCAATCCGGTGTAAGACTGCGGTACAAGATTTGAGTCTTCACTCAATTGCCATTTAAGAGGTATCAGATCAGCCACATATGCATGATATATATAGAAAAGTGGACTAGGTTAGAATAAAAACTAGGTAAATTATTAAGGAAAAGTAAACCAATTATTATTAACTCATTAGTTGCCCATGGTACACTATAGTCCCCATAATAACCGCCCACATTCAGATGAATCTTGAAATGAGCGGTAAAACCCAACAAAGTATCGAAATCACCCCATGTTTTGGCCGTTTGTATAATAGACGTAACCCATTCTGGGGGTTCCCACGGGCTAACACTTCCGTCTAAATTCCACTGACGTTTAACACAATGTAGAGATGGATAACGGACCGGAGTGTAAGCAAAAGCCCCGTCGGGTATACAGAATGAGTTATTGAAATTACCGGCCGTTCCCAAGAAGTGCCAAATACTACTTCGTTCGGGTGCAGCGAATTCAAGTGAGGAATCCTATCATGGTAGTTTTAATGTAATTAAACTTATTCATACTTAAATCCATTTAAATTATAAAATAAATCCGTTACTATAGCATCATGCTAAAATAAAAACAAATTATTATTATATGAAAATAAATTACCCAGTAAGGAATTGATAGTTTAGGATTAACTTTTTGCAGTTCGTTTTCTAATTGTAAGACATGCCATCTGTGCCACATAAACGCTTCGGCAAACTTATGTGTCGGCCCCCAATTGCTTGCGTGAATCCACGAATATTTGTCATAAATTCCTGTTCTGTAGAGTTCTTTGAGTCCATCGATGAGTTCTGACATCTCATTATTTGAAAGACATTTGATATCTTTTCTAACATAAAGTCGTTTACAAATGGGTTTCAATGGATTTGTGTTTCGGAACCGTTGGGCCAAATATAAGCGAACATTTTCTAGATCTTCATTATTGTATATAACCTTGTTTAAACACTTTTTATGTATTCGATCATCACTTTCTGCAAGATGAATATTAATCAATAATTTATTAACAGTTACACAATTTCTTAATTCTCACCTTGATCAACTATTTTTACCTTATTGTTATATTTTACATAATCATTTTTGTCAAACAAATTTAAATGTCCATGTTTATTCAGTTCATTATCTTCAAAGTGATTACCAGTAACTGATTGTTGGTTAGAAGTTTGTCCTCTGATTATATCATTGTTTTGTTGAAACTTTTCTTCAATTTCGTCCTTAACTTTACTTTTAAAAATGTCATTACTTTGAATGTTAGCGATAGTTGAAGATAAACATAACAAGATTATCAACATTTTTCAATAAAACTAATATTGAAATCACAATTATATTAAATGTTCAAGCTAAATATTTTAAACAAAGAATTTTCTTTTACATAAAACCATTGCATAGGAAAAGATTTAAATAAATGTTTATTAAAAAAATTGAAAAAATTATTAGAGTAAACACAAAATCTGATCTAATATTTACTTAAATTATTGTAATTTTATAATGTTTTCCAATGTTTGAGGAATTTTTCTTAAACATAATATGAGTTTCCGGTAGTTTTCCAATTTAACGCTCTGATAATTTTAAATGAGCAATTACAATTACAGATGTATTTTTTCGATTTCATTATCAAGATATTTACATAATCAACAAAGGTTGTGATAATTTAATTTACCTTACCATTTAAATTAAGATTTTATTATTTTAGAATATTCAACAAATTGCATAGTTTAATTTAGAACAGGTTGAAATAAAAATAATAAACTTTAAATCTTATTTAAATTTAGTGTTCAATAAATTGAACTTGCTTAAACTGGTAATTTAAGATATATCATGTAAAATATGAACAAAAGTTTGTAATAATTGTATAACAATTGTTTAGTAATTTTCTAACGTTTAAAAAACATAATTACATTTAATTTAAAATAATTTATTAAACAAACAAATTGTAATAATGTTAACAAATAAATTAAAATTATATATTATTTTTAAATTTTTTATAAGTTGTGCTTGATAAATAGACTACTTTAGGGATTTCCATTTAAATGCTATTATAAACCAAAACCTCTTCAAACTGAACAGATATCTGAGTCACAATTCACTCTCTATACTAACCCATTATAAAAATATTCACTAAACTGAACACCTCTTTATTCTGAAAACAAAATTATAGCCCGAATAGTATTAACAATACCTCTCTATTGTGAATAAAATGTTTTAATTTACTCACTATTTTAAACACAATTATAATAAAATCGGAATTTACTTTAAAACAAAATAATTTTGAATTAAAAGTTGATTTAGTTATTAAAATATTGAACAAAATCTAGTCTTTCATTGTTAAACAGACGGCAGAAATGTTTTTACATTTAACTAAATTATAGAATTCAATGACTAATTAAAAATCAGAAAATGTAATAAAAATCAAACAAAAATTATTCAAAACTTTTATAAAAAATTTAATTCTATATTCAATTACATTAATTTACTTTAAATCGTTGTATTAATTGCCTAAAATATAGTTATTTTTAAATCATTATGTTTTTAACACTAATTAATGCTTACCTCTCTATACTAAACACCTCCCTAAACTGAACAAGATTGTATTTACCGACAGTGTTATGTTTAAAGAGGTTTTAGTGTACTTACATTTAGGGTTATTATTGTTTAAAAAAATGAAATAATAGACGGATGTTCACCCTACTTACAATATTTTAGACTTTAATATGTTCCTTACAGTTTATTATAATTAAATGTTAGATATGTTTACGCACTGATAGTCAACAAATATTTTGTTTATATAAAAATTGATTGTTTTTAGAAAAATGTTACTTAATATGACTTAATTGTTAATTATCAAACTCGTTTTAACAAGGTCACATTTGATAGCTCAATATATTTATAAATTATTTATATATAGTGAAGTGAAGTTTACGTATTAATAATTAAAAATATATTAGAGTTAACACAAAAATCTGATCTAATATTTTCTAAAAATATTGTATTTTTATAATGTTTTTCCAATGTTTGAGAAGAGGTTTTCTCAAACATTATATGAGTTTCCCGTAGTTTTCCCAATTTAAACCTCTGATAGTTTTTTAAATGAGCAATAACAATTAAAGATGCTTGTTTTTTCAATATCATTATCAAGATACTTACATAATCACCAGACACCAGATACTTAAATTGGGGGTGTATTTCAAAATACCTTCCTCTGAGACGAAGCGAGAGGACCCCCCACTCCTTATCGAGGAGAGGAGAAAAATGAGCAATTATAATTACAAATGTTTGTCTTCTTTTTAATTTAATTATAAAAATATTTACAAAATCAACTAAATTCGTGACATTTAACTTATATTATCATTCAAATTAAGAATTGTTTTTGCATTGCTTAGCAAACCGTATAGTTTAATTGAACATGTTGAAATAAAATAGTAAAGTTTAAATTAGACTATGCAAATATGGTCCATTTTAAGACCCGGCCCAAACCCAAAATATAAGACCCGAACCCGGCCCGGACCCGAAACATAAGACCCAAAGCAGACCCGGAACGTTGAAAACTAAATTAAATATGATTCGTAGCTATTAATAAGAAGTTCTTATCATTGAATTATACAATTTTTATAGAATATCATCACTTGTTTAACTTATAACTCCATTCACTGTGTTTTCCCGTTTATTTGGTCCATTATTGAACTCATTTCCACTACTATTATTTATTATAATAATGATTTTTTTTGAAAATTTAAAACCTGGACCCGAAACATAAAACCCGGAACCGACCCGGACCCGAAACCTTAGACCAGAACCGCCCGGTTCCGGTCCGGGCCGTATCCGGTTCCGGTTAACCGTTCGCATAGTCTAGTTTAAATCATATTTAAACTTTGTGTTCAATAAACTGAACTTTCTTAAACTGACAATTTAGGGTATATAAAAATATTTGTAAAAATAACATTTTTAGTACCTTTTATTTTATATTCTTGAATACTAAGGTTACTAAGCTTACTTATTACATCTTGTATCAAGTTCATTTAAGTTTAATTATATAAAACATTTAATAATAAGTTGAATATTGAATAGTTTGCCTTTCCAATAACTTTGTATCATGATCAAAATTCTATTATAATGAAAAGTACTGATCAAAGACTATCAATAACATTAATAAAAGTATAAACAATTTTCATTAATTTGTATTGTGATTTAGTCGACCTTGGTAAAATTATTTCTTGTACATGTGACTGAGTGCAATTCTTAAATATTCCTGCCCTATATTTAATCAATTAATTACATGAAAACATTTATATATAATATATGAAACATTGATTGAAATGAAACAGGCCGAATGGGACTTTGAGCTGAACTAGGGCCAGAGGGAGGGCTTGTCTCAAATAATCCCTCTTTATTATATAAGGGGGCGATCGAAGGAATGGAACCCTTTCGCACAACACTCAACACAAACAAATTCACTTAAAATCGAATTAATTATTTATTAAAAACAAAACACAAATCAATACAAAAGAACTGCCGCCGGAAAACTCTACGGCCGGACAGTAATGGTCACTTTGACCCACAGTCGGAGACCTCTCTCACGACCGACAAACTATTGAGAGCCAACTATACTGTTTGAGACCCAAACCACAACTGCTTTTAACTTTCAATTTGGCTTAATCTCAATAACTCGTATTCACTCATCAGCACAAAAGTCACAAAAGTCTCCTTTAGTCGTGTGAGTCATCTGACTCACATGACCTTGCTCACTTATGGCTCACAGTACAGTTCAGCCCATAACAGAAATAATAAATCCTCGAAATCTAAATAATTTATATTCAAAATTATAAAAAATAAATAACTATTTTCAGTAACTATTTCACGGGTTTTTCATATCTATTATACTCACTATTTTGGGGAAATAAAAAATTATTTTGATGTGCTTTAATAATAATTATCAGAGATGACAAAAGACCTCGATCTCAGGGGGATATCAGGTGAGGGTATTTTAGTCTCGGATCAATACATTTCCCTAAAATCTTTATAAAATGTAGACAAATAGTGAATAAATTTATTATTCATTAAAATAACAATTTATTTTATACATTAATATCAGGGATGGCCAAATTACGGAATACCCCCGAAGTACTTCAACTTTAATCCTGACCATATTATTAAGATGACCCACTTTGAAACTATATTAAGCAAGGTTATTAATTTAATAGTTTCTTACTTTAAAACACTAGAACTGTCCGATTAAGTATAGTTTCCAACAGTATAATCCAATTCTGTTTTGAAATAAAAATGAAAAAATTCTTTACAAAATGATATATTAAATAATAGATATGAGAACAGAATAGATATACCTTCAAAATTGTGTTTATATTTATGTTAAATATTTTTTAAAAATGTAATTTAGTTAAAAGTCTAAAAGAATATTTCGCCTCATTTTCAACAGAACTCAATAACCTTACAATTATTGCACATAAAACGAAGAAATAAATAAATATAACTAATATTCCATATCTTGATCAATTATAACTTGGCACGCAAGCACTTAGTTTTCTACATTAAAATTAATGGCAATTTATTATTACTATTAAAAATATATTTGACTTAAGTTTTATTCTAATATAAATTAGTTTAAAATAGAAAATAATATTTGAAATTAAGAGAAAGAAATTTCAAATAATATTTAAAATAAAAATATTTTCAGGCATTTAATGAAAATTTAAACTTATTTTTAAGTTTTAATAAAAAAAATTTTAAGTAATTAATAACTTAATAATTAATAAATTCTTAATAATTAGAATAATTAGAATATGAATAAAATTCGAGAAATTAAAAATAATTTTAACAAATTTTTGATTAAAAGTCGCGACGAAAGTAATGCAATCAATGAAATCGAGAAATTCTGTAAACGATATTTGGTTTTGTCTTCGGATAGTCTTCAGGACTATATTAATGGCAAACAAAGGAAATCGAGACTATTTTGGACGATAACCGCAAGAATTGTATTCATTATTTATGTGATTAAATTCATTTTATCGATAACTGGTAATAATAGAATTATCAAGATCATTTTGGCTGACCAAACTTATATCATGGGTAATCCTCGACTCATGTCTATTCTAATGTCCGTCTCTTTATTAACAGTCCTTTTATTTGACCTACACATCCAATACAAAGAACTCAACCATTCATTCCTAGTCTTAGATTTCATGCATTCCCTGAAGAATAAGACTTATGGCATAAAATTAAACAAAAATTATAAACGAAAATTTGCTCTAAAACTGAACTTGTTTACTCAATACTTGTTTAAATTACATTCTATTCTATCAATATTTATTCCAATGGTATTAATTATTACATCATTTTTGGCATATTTTAGTCCAGATTCTGGTTATTATTTATCCCTGGTTATATTCTGGAGTATTTATGTCCAAATCCTTGCATTTCATTATTACGCGGTTTTGATATTTTGGATGAGTTTTTGGTTTATGATTACATTATTTTTCAGATATAAATTTCAAGAAATTCATGAAATGATCGCTAAATATCTCAAAAGTGGACACAAATACGCGTTATTCCGAGCGATTGAAATTCACAACAAAACATCCGTTTGTGTCAATCATTTAAATAAGTTTTTGAATGAATGCATTTTCATTATATACTATTTTGGAACTCTTGCTCTTCAACTCTGTTTATATACTACACATGAGAAGAGTTCTCATCTTTTGGTTCGTATTGCAACGGGTCTAACAGTTGTGGTCATTTTCTCATTGATTTTAGCAATGAATAAATTGGGTGCAAATGTCATACATTCCGCACACAAACCGTATCCACTTTTATACACATTTTTGTTACAAAACATTCTCTCAACGAAACAAAAGCTTAAAATTCAAACATTTATTGAACGACTGTCGGGCCCTCCCATTGGCTTCTATTGCGGTAAATTGTTTCCAATGACTAATTACCAGTTCTTTCAATACATTACCTTCTCTTTCCTTAATTATCTGCTTATTATGAATCATTTATAAAATGATTATTTTAATTCTTATTTCTCTGATTTAAAAAGTGATATAAAATACATTAAATATGAGTGAATGTATGTATTTATAAAGAAAAACATATAAAAAGCGCTTTATTTGGGATTTATAGCGATTTTAGTGATTTTCAAAATACACCCTTTGATACCCCCCTCTGAGACCGAAACCATTGGCCATATCTGATAAGAATTAAATATAAATAATTGTTATTCTGCCTTGCTTAGTAAATTTTATTATTTTTATTTCAACTTATTAAATGAAATGAGCTTGCTTAACCTGACAATTTAAGAAATGTCGTGCAAAACATAATATAAAAATATTTGTGAAAATTCCCTATAATTTGTGAATTATATAACCTTTGAATAAAATTGTTTAACAATTAATGTAACAATTATTTTGCAATTCTTTAGCATTTTAAAAACATAAATAATTATTTAATTATTTAAAATAATTTATTAAACAAACAAATTGTAAAAATGTTTATAAATAAATTAAAATTATTTTATGATAATATATGAGACTTATTTTTTATAATTTGTGCATGATAAATATTGCAATATAAATTTATAGATAAATCACTGGAGGACTCCTTTTAAATACTATTAATTTCCAAATAAATTAATTAAATTATAAATTAATTAATTTATAAAATACAGTGAAATAAAGTTTACGTAACATAAGGAGAGCAGTAATGACTTTCTCTTAAAACATTCATAAAAGTATAATAACTGGTTTCGGCTGAAAATGCGTCCGGAGTTACATCAATACCAGAATCAAAGCGAAATCTTTCCAATTGTCGCCAACCATTTGCTGTTGCATTATATGGCAGTGCAATGGGAATGGCTTTACATTTATTCTGTGGTTTCACATAATTTTCGATATTAGGAAGAGAGTGATCAAAAGCAGTGGCCGTATTGTCCGCAAACTTAGGAAAGTATCGCCTGAATGCAACTCTCGGGAGGCTTTTCATCAAAATTCTAACAGCAATGGGTTGTTCCTGGTAAATTTTATTGATTATCTTATTTATTGGTTGAATCAGTTGATCTTGAATATAACACAGGTCTCCAAAGCCAACCTTTAATTCATTGAAATTAATATTAAAATAGTAATAGATCCTTAATAATTTATCATGATCATTTATTTACTTGAAATGTTTCTTTAACTCTTGTGTTTGTATAGTATATTAAAGTATCCGTTTCTATATTGGAGGTCACAATTCTATTTTCTTTAGCCAAGAATCTATTCAATCCGTTGTAAGACTGGGGCAACAAATTTGAGTCTTCACTCAATTGCCATTTGAGAGGCATCAGATCAGCCACGAATGCATGATATATGTAGAAAAGTGGACTAGGTTAAACAAAAACATGGTAAATTATTAAGGAAAAAACACAAGTTATTATTAACTCATTAGTTGCCCATGGTACACTATAGTCCCCATAATAACCGCCAACATTCAGGTGAATCTTGAAATGAGCGGTAAAAGCAAGGAATCCATTTAAATCACCCCATGTTTTAGCTGTTTGTATGAAAGACGTGACCCATTCCGGGGGTTCCCACGGGTTAACACTTCCATCTAAATTCCAAAGACGTTTAACGCAGTGTAGAGACGGATAACGGACAGGAGTGTAAGCAAAGGCGCCGTCGGGTATACAGAATGAGTTATTGAAATTACCGGCCGTTCCCAAGAAGTGCCAAATACTACTTCGTTCGGGTGCCGCGAATTCAAGCGAGGCATCCTATCATGGTAGATTTATTAGAATAATGTTCAATAATAATAATACTTAAATCGGTATGAAATATCAGAAATATAGCCCCATATAAATTATGCGGAGATTAAAATTACCCAGTAAGGTATTGATAGTGTAGGATTAACTTTTTGCAGTTCCTTTTCTATTTGTAAGACATGCCATCTGTGCCACACTATCGCTTCGGCAAACTTATGTGTCGGCCCCCAATTGCTTGCGTGAATCCACGAATATTTGTCATAAATTCCTGTTCTGTAGAGTTCTTTGAGTCCATCGATAAGTTCTGATAACTCTTTATTTGTCAAACATTTGATATCTTTTCTAACATAAAGTCGTTTACAAATAGGTTTCAAAGGATTTGTGTTTCGGAATCGTTGGGCCAAATATAAGCGAACATTTTCTAGATCTTCATCAGTGTATATAACCTTGTTCAAACACTTTTTATGTATTCGATCATCACGTTCTGCAAGATTAATATTAATCAAGAATTTATAAAAATAACACAATTTCCTAATTTTCACCTTGATCAACTATTTTTATTTTATTGTTGTATTTTCCGATAAAATTTTTTTGTTGAAACTTTTCTTCAATTTTGTTCACAACCTTATTCTCAAAAAACTTATTACTTTGAATGTTATCAATGATTGAAAGCAAACATAACAAGATTATCAACATTTTTTATTAAAAATAATATTTAAATCACAGTTATATTAGATTATCAAGCTAAATATTTTAAACAAAAAATTCTCATTTTCGCAAAACCTTTGAATAAAAAAGATTTAAATAAATGTTTATAAAACAAATTGAAAAAAATATTAAATTTAACACAAAAATCAGATCTGATTTTTTCAGATCTGTATTTTATAATGTTTTAGAATAGTTTCCCATAGTTTTCCTAATTTAATGCACTAATAGCTTTTAAATGAGCAATTATAATTACAAATGTTTCTCTTCTTTTTAATTTAATTATAAATATATTTACAAAATCAACTAAATTCGTGACATTTAACTTATATTACCATGTAAATTAAGAATTGTTTTTGCATTGCTTAGCAAACTGCATAGTTTAATTGAACATGTTGAAATAAAATAGTAAAGTTTAAATCATATTTAGACTTTATGTTCAATAAACTGAACTTTCTTAACCTGATAATTTAAGATATATAAAATATTTGTGAGAATACTTGATATAACTTGTAAGATAACTTTGAACATAAATATTTATATAATAATTATCAGAGATTACAAAAGACCTCGATCTCAGGGGGATATCAGGTGAGGGCTCAAAACATTTCCCTAAAATCTTTATAAAAAGTAGACAAATAGTGGATAAATTTATTATTTATTAAAATATCACTTTATTTTTATACCTTGATATCAAGGATGGCAAAAGAACTCGATCCCAGGGGGTATTTTGGTCTCGGCTCAGGTGGGGCTCAGAGGGGTATTTTGAAAAAACACTAAAAATCGATATTTAGGTGTTTTTAAGTGTTTTTTCTTTTAAATAAATATAATTCAATCATATTTAACGCATTTTATCACTTTTGAAGCATAAAATTAAGAATTTTGGACAAAAAAACGATTTTTTCAACTTTTGTAAAAATTGAAGTTTGAAAAAAGTTATTCTAAAAACCTGTTTTTTGACGTTTTAACGCATTTTTTAAATGTTTTCTATTACTTTTCTTATTAATTATATCCATCTTTTGGATTTTTCGCTTAGTTTTTCCGATTTTTCAATATATTAGCCAAAATACCGCGAAGGGGGTCTTTTCGCCCTCACCCCAAGGGGTATTATGAAATGGGGGTTATTTGCCATCTCTGGTAATAATATAATAATTTATTAGTTTAAGTATAAATTATAAATTTATTATATTTTATTTTAGTATAATTCTATTCTTTCATACATAATAAATTTTTCTAATGTACCTAGTACATTAATTACTACTAATAATTACTAATAAATTATAGTATTTCATAATAATAATTATACTCTAAAGGAGATCAGACCATTTCGTGCTTGTCGTGTGCTATTCCCAGCCTCAAAAGGTACTCTATTTCATTCGATTTCTGAATAAATTAGAAGACTTTTGCTGTCCTTGGTTTCCCAAAATATTGAGAGGGGGAGGGGCCAGAGG